>JBBBDQ010007168.1:0-20554 GCA_037127315.1 Ascarosepion bandense | reverse complement strand
GACACATTGTACATATGGGTTTAGTTAGACTTTCATAGAGGTATTGAGGCATTGTGGTGCTCGTAGCAAGAATGGCATAAGATTGTGATGTTTTGGTGCAAGGGATATTATACTGTCTGTTTAAGTCAGTGAGTGAGTCTAGTTGTTAATGTAAGACAGATGAAGACCAGCCTTCCCATCCCCACAATTTTGGCCTTGTGCCGCATTTTTTGTAAATTTTTACAAAAATAAATAATTGCTGTGTAGTTGTTGTTGGACGTGGTTTTTGTCATTTTACGACTGCTCTGACCTCTGCTTTGTTTCAGTTTTGGACTTTGTTGAAAACATTTTTTGACGGACTGAATTTTGTACACAAGAGGACCTTTCTTTGTACCGATAAGTTTATTTTTATTTTATTTTTTACTTTCTTTGCTTTGTTGTTTTATTTTTATTTTGTTCTAGCTTTTTGTATTTTTATTTTCATTATTTTAAGGCCATATTTGTTTTTGTTTAGGTCGGCCGTTTTCTTTTTATTTCTGTTTTCATTTCTTTTTCATTTGGTCTTCTTAAGTGCCAGATTTTATTTTTATTTAAAAAAAAAAAAAAAAAAAATTTGTTAATAGTATCTTTTATTTTATTTTGTTGGACCAGAAACTGATCATTTAACTGTTTGTTTTCCTCCTTTGCCTTTTCAGCCCCTCCTCCCCGTTTGCGAAGGTAGCCTTTAGGCAACTCTTTGTGTCCTATTTCTGTTACATATTTTAAATTCTTTTGTATTTTATTGTAATAAGTTTATTGGTTGTTTGTTAAACCTCTCAAGAGGTTAATTTCCTTTTTAAAAAAAAGGATATTATTATATTTTGGCCGCTAAAGGCCAATCTGTTTGCTTTGATTTGTTTGCCGTTTGTCTTTATTGTCTGCAAGGTTAATTTGTATAAACCCCCTCCATTCCCCCCTTTTTCCCCCTCCCCATTCCCCTAATATTTAGTTACGGAGGAAAAAAATATACTTTCCTGTAGTTAGGAATTTTGAAAATGGCCGACTCAAGTCGGTCGATCAAAAAGAAACTGAATTTTGACCTGCCCTTTAAGGCCCGCCGGATAAGATGAGGAAGCTTATCCCCTCTTCCGAAAAAATGTGACCAAGAATATGGTGAAGCCGAGAAAGGCCAGACTTCAAAAATTGGAAAGAATAAGAATGACAATACCAAGGATGCTGAGGCCGGGAATCGCCCTGTTGTTGGAAGTCCCCACCGAGTTGCATTATAAACATTGGCGGAGTTTCTGGAGAGGGCTAAAGGCTTCGCATCATCTTAGGGAAGATGACGGACTTTTGGAAACCCCAGAATTACAAAAGTCGAAAAAAGAATGGTGTCGGTCTTCGTGGTGGACAAGCGTACGCGCAAAATTTGTCGCTCCACGAAAGACATGATTCGAACACTGGTGTCCCTAGGGCTTAAGCCCCAAAGAGTTATAAGAGGACCGGGTTTTCTCACGTGGGACGTACTGCTACCTCACCTGAAGATTGCTTGGAAGTAGTGAGCAAGGCGAATTGATCACTAACGACCTAATAATCAGGACACATATGAAGGCCGAAGGAGGACCACGGTAGCAGTATATGAGAAACTTTCTCCTCAGGTTGCCGGTGAACATCTACGTCCATTAAAGAAATATGGTCAAATATTGGCAGCCTCATCCGACAAATCCCAACGTAGGTGGAGATGTTTGATATATTGATGGATCAAGATGTCGCTTGAGTCCGTCCCCAACTGCTTGGACTATTGGCAAGCTGGAAAATGCCGGGTCTAGGGACCGGCGAAAACCATCTTGCTGGAAGTGGCAGATTGCCCACCTGTGTCCCTTCTGTCCAGAGAAGAAGGCCTCTGGCAAGTCTGCTGGCCGCTGGAGACCAAAATACCCCTAAGCCTGAAAATTGTAGTTCCGCAACGCCTGTAACGGGCTCAGCATGGCACGGTCCGGGGACTGAAAACCTCGGATGGTCTCAGCCTCATCCTCTCAAACTCTGAAGCCTGCTGGCCTTGTGTGGTTAAGGACAAAGACGACGGAGAATGGCGTGTCGTTACTAGAGGCAAAGGGAAGAGCCGAGCAGCGGGGACCTCAGTCCCCTGAGGCCACTAGGGATGACACCCAACAGTCCCACTCCTCCGGTCAGCAGTAAGGGCGATGTCCCGGCAGTTCACCAAGATGCTCCGTTAAATGGAATTCAAAAGGCCCAGGCGGAGCTCCAGCTGGGATAAAATCAAAAAACTGAGAGAGAGCTTCAAAAAGGCCTAGAGTCAAGTAAGACCAAGAAATCATCAGCAGCGTCAGTGTCTGCCCTCAGCCTCTCCTCCACAAAAGAATTACAGCACTTCCTCCCATGACAAAATCCTTGACCCACACCCCTTCCAAAATGACCATATTTAAAAACCATCACCAGTCCCTTCAGCCCCTTCTCCTGTCCCTTCTCCAGTCCCTTCTCTCATGGTTTATCCCCAGCTACTTACCCTTCTTCCCCAAGTGTATCTGCTACCCCCACGCCAACACCGACTCCTTCTCAATCCCCGCTTAAAGATCATTTACAGGGCAAAGAAGCCCGGACACACAATAAGCGGCAAAAGAAAAAAAAGAAAAAAAGCCTCCTTTTAATGGGCAGGGATGTTTGCTGTCTCGGAGGACACTGCCCAAAAGGCTATTAATCAATGTAAAAAGGTCAAAACATTGTGGAAATGTAAATGCATCAAAACAAAGATGTTGAAGATCCACTTAACTTTCCAGAGGCCAAAAGACTTTTACGTGGTGAGATCTGGTGCGGGTCGAGCCATGTATATATGCTTGGAGAGGCCAATGACTCCATCCCGATGAGCCCAATTGTGTACTTCACAAACGATGACCAGAGGAATTTGGATCAGTTTTGTTCTGGGAGGACCCCTATTTTTGTTCACCCTTCCCTTTACAGAGCTTTAAAATTAACATTCCCCCTGGATATTGGTGGCCTGTCCAATGATGGCACTATCAAGACTGAGATGGGCCAAGGCTCAATGGGACGGGCCGTCGGTATCCTGTCCCCTGAGATGTTTGGTACAGTGCTCCAACCCTAATCGGACTGATAATGGCTCTCTGGTTAGCTAGCATAAAATGGCCGGGGCCTGAGGATCAGAGTCACGCAGGGCGTGTCTCAGCCGTATCCTCAGCGCGCTCGGTGTGAATGTATGTTGTATGAGACCCGGTTTTCAACTCGCGATCATGAGGATATACTGTCTAGAAAATGGGCTCTATTCAGCATGTTTTGGATGGACGCTCGAGAGGTGTTTCCTGGCTAGTGAGCAGGTCCTTGAATGCGGCGTGTACCCATGTCTTCGCAGATCCGGCAGGCAGACTTTGTGTGCTGGATGTTACTATAAAGGATAAGTCTCTTCGTCTCATTGGGGTTTATGCGCCCGTCCATGCGGAGCGTCCTGCTTTGTTTCGGCAGATCGAGCCGTTTTTGACGACATCTCGTCGGGTAGTTTTATGGGCGATTGGAATGCCGTCCTTGACCCTGAATATAGATCGCATAGGGGAAAGATCGGGTACTAACAACCCGGATGTAAAAGCATTTCGACTTTATCGACAGGTTCGATCTTGTCGATAAGTACCGAAATGAACACCCCCGGGATATAGTATGGACTTGGACTAATAGGGGCAGCTCGGCTACGGTGGTGCGTGCTAGCTTCTGTCGACCGAGTCTTAGTGAGGAGAGTCGATGTAGGGCTCTTAGGTTGTCCAGTTTTCATTCATTGGTTCGGATCAAGAGGTCGTCCGGGTTCTCGTAAACTTAGATAAGCCTAGATTAAATTGGTTGGTTACTGAAAATTGAATTGTCTATCGTTTGAAGAGCAAGATTTCCCAGGACCAGTTGAAACTAACGATAAAGCGGGAATTGACGGGGGCTGTGGTTGGGAATAAGTGGTGGGGATCCTTGAAATCCAATATTAGATCGTTTGCTGCTGAATATAGCCGTCGACTCAATCTAGAAAGATTAGCAGCACAAACGGCAGTAGAAGCAAAGTTGATCGGGCTATCAAATCCCGTGTTAGTGGGGACGTAGCCTTAGCTAGGGCGGAGCAGGCCTCCTTGCTTATCAAGAAGGACCAAGCTCTGGTAGTTAGGCTAGGGTTAAAGAGAATGTCTCCTGAGGCAACGAACATGGCCGCAGAATTGCGTGCAGAGGAATTGAGAAATGCTAGCAAAAGGCATATCGCAAGCGTCACATTGCCGGATGGGAGAACCGTGACTACAAACGCGGGCATAGTTGAGGCTTTTCGTGACTATTTTCAGGATCTGTTCACCAGGGAGCTCCGGTCTGAGCACTGCTCATGTTCGAGCCTATTTGGCCGACTTCCCCGCCCGAGGCGGCTGAAGCGGCTGGGTGCGAGGGTCCCGTTACAGAGGCTGGATTGTAGAGGCGCTCGTTGGTTGGCCGGGACAAGTCTCCGGATTGGATGGTCTTCCTTACGAACTGTACTTGAGGCAGTCGCCCGTTCTTGTTCCCTTGCTGGCACTGATTTTCAAATAACCGCAGGGGTCTATACCCCAACGCTTCACCAGGGGTGTGATCAAGTTGCTGCGCAAAAGCAAGGACGGTGGGATTCGATAGATAACTTCAGGCCTTTGACGATGTTAAATACAGAGCTGAAGATTTTAGCCGAAGATCTAGCCAGCCGTTTGCAGGCTGTCCTCTCTAGTCTGATTGGCCCCGAGCAGACTTGTGCTGTGAAGGTAGGACTATTCAGGACAACCTTCATTTGGTACGCTTGATCATAGAGAAAGTCGACACGGAAGCCGCGCTGATCAAATTTAGATCAGTCCAAGGCGTTCGATAGGGTTGACCATCGTTTTCTCGAGTCTGTCCTTTCCGCTGCCGGTTTCGGCCCAATTTTCGCTCCTGGATCCGACTTCTGTACGCGTCCCCCGGTGCGCTGGTGGAAGTGAATGGAGTACGATCGGAACTTTTCTCATTGACTCGCTCTATTCGTCAAGGTTGTCCGCCTTCGCCTTTGCTCTACGTTCTTGCGTTGGAGCCTTTCCTTCGCAAGTTAAAGGCGAATCCGGTCCTTCGCGGATTACATTACCTGGTGCTACCACCTCGGCCAGGTATTCGCCTATGCTGACGACGTTTCGGCTCTTGTGTCGAGCAGAGCCGAGGATTACCGTCAGCGCAAGGAAATCAGAGGGTATGAGACGCAGACAGGGGCCAAGATCAACCGCGATAAGTCTGCTTGGCTTGCGGCGAGTTTTCCCGGGCCTTCCACTTGACGACGGGCCGGTCAAGATTCTCGGCGTCTACAACTCCAGATCTCCAGTTGGAAATGAATTGGCCGAGGTACAAGAGAAGGCAGAGGCTGCAGTTCGTCTGTGGTCTCTGAGGAAGCTTTCCTTAAGGAGGGCGGAAGTATGTGTTTCACACATCTACCCGATTCTCTCATCAATTCTTGTGCTTCCACTCCTGCAATATATTAATGACATTAGTCAGGGTCTTGTACTCCTTCCTCTGGGGAAATGCAAGGCTCCCAAGGTGTGTCGCGAGATCTGTAGCCTCCATCCTTCTGATGGCGGTCTGGGAATGCCAAGCGTTGAGATTCGTCAACATACGCTTTCCGCATTGCCTTCCTAGACCGACCGTGTTCGCAAGTGGATGAGAATGGTGAATTCTGAAGGAAGATGCCCGCAAAAGCTTCCATCCCTAAGAAGTGTGCATTCGTGCGAGGAAGAGGCCGCCGTTTACCTCGAGGCGAATGCTCCTTTCCACGGAATGCCGGCGAGCACTCAGTTTTCTCTACGGGCGACAGATGGCCTCTCTGGCGTCCAGGCGTTGTCCCTTCGGGGCATTATATCGGGTGCTAGTGAGGGGGGCCGTTCGGGACATCCGATTGACGAGCTCTGTTTGACGAAGCAGGAGGCGCGCTCCATGGCCTTGGGCGCCCGGGTTGAAATGCCTCACAAACAACGAGGCATCCCTCACCTGGCTGGTGATACGAAAGGCTGTCTGGGTCGGCAAGAAGCTTAAAGCAGCGGGTTTGGTTGTTTCGCCAACCGCGTTCGCTGCGGGTCGGTGGTCGAGACTTTGTCTCACGCCTTCTTTCATTGCAGTGTCGTAGTACCGTTGTGTAAGTGGCTTGAAGACTTCATGTTCGCATGCTGCGGAAAGTTCTTTGTCCTGGAAGTCGCTTCTGTTTGTAGCAATGTGGTGCCGTCGTTGACTAGGCTGAGCATTATGTGTTCCGTATGTCATTTTGGGTGTTATGCGAGTCGTGATTTGGACGACGCGACAGGAAGGAATTCTATGGGGACGAGAAGTTTTCCTCTTTCCCAACTGATTTTGTTTAAGCATCAGCTTAAAGTCAAAATTAGACGGAAAGGCGACGACTCCTCCATCAGAATTTGGCAAAAGGTGGGTAAATCTTGCGCGAATCTGTCGAGGAAAAGGAGCTGATTTGGAGTGGCATTTTGATGACGGTTAGGCATCAGGATATTGGGGATCCTGGACTAAACATTTTCAACCCCTCCCGAAAGTAGGATAGTTTAGTTAATTTGTCTTTTTATGTTTTAATGATGGTTAAACTTAGCTAGGGTATGGTATGGGCATTGGCCCCACTTTTATTTTTTTTTGTGCCCTCTCTTTTGGTTTAATTCCCCTCAGCCCTTCCTCATCTTTTTAGGTGATTAGAGATAACAGTTCGGTAGAAAGGGCATCTTTCGTTTCGAGTGTTTATTTTCGTATTTGTTATTGTGTTTGTGTGTGTGCGTGGTTGTGTACATGACTGTTTGAGATCTGCCAGCCCCGCTAAAATTTCGCCCAGCTAATCGATGTTTCTGCTTCTACGGATAGAGATTGTGGGGGGTTTAATACTAACATCAATTTTGTTTAGTTTTTTTGTATATATTTTCATTCGTTGTATAAAAATCATTGGGGTTTGCAATTTTAAGTGTATTTCCCCCACCCCCCCACAGACAAATTGTGCATATGGTCAGGGTTAGACTTTCATAGAGTGTATTGAGGCATTGTGGTGCTCGTAGCAAGAATGGTACGTAAGATTGTGATGTTTTGGTGCAAGGGATATTATACTGTCTGTTTGGGTCAGTGAGTGAGTCTAGCTAAGTTAATGTAAGACAGATGAAGACCCAGCCTTCCCCATCCCCACAATTTTACTTGTGCCGCATTTCTTTTTTTGGTGTAAATTTTTACAAAATAACACTGCTGTGTAGTTGTTGTTGGACGTGGTTTTTGTCATTTTACGACTGCTCTGACCTCTGCTTTTGTTTCAGCTTGGACTTTTTGTTGAAAACATTTTTTATTTGGACTGAATTTTGTACACAAGAGACCTTTCTTTGTACCGATAAGTTTATTTTTATTTTATTTTTTGTTTTCTGTTTTGTTGTTTTATTTTTATTTTGTTCTAGCTTTTTGTATTTTATTTTCGTATTATTTTGGCGGCCATATTTGTTTTTGTTTAGGTCGGCCGTTTTCTTTTTGTTTTCTGTTTTCATTTTTCATTTGGTCTTCTTAAGTGCCAGATTTATTTTTATTTAAAAAAAAAAAAAAAAAAATTTGTTAATAGTATCTTTTATTTTATTTGTTGACCAGAAACTGATCATTTAACTGTTTGTTTTCCTCCTTTTGCCTTTTCAGCCTCTCCCCGTTTGCGAAGGTAGCCTTTAGGCAACCTTTTATGTGTCCTATTTCTGTTACATATTTTAAATTCTTTTGTATTTTATTGTAATAAGTTTATTGGTTGTTTGTTAAACCTCCTCAAGAGGTTAATTTCCTTTTAAAAAAAAAAGGATATTGTTATTATATTTTGGCCGCTAAAGGGCCAATCTGTTTGCTTTGATTTGTTTGCCGTTTGTCTTTATTGTCTGCAAGGTTAAATTTGTATAAACCCCCCCCCCTTTTCCCCCTCCCCATTCCCCTATTTAGTTACGGAGGAGAAAAATATAATTGTTTCCTGGTGATTTGGAATTGAAAAATGGCCGACTCAGGTCGGTCGTTTAAAAAGAAACTGAATTTTGAGCCGCCTTTTAAGGGCCTGCCGGATAAAGATGAGGAAGCTTATCCCCCTCTTCCGAAAAATGTGACCAAGAATATGGTGGCCGAGAAAGGAAGACTTCAAGTACCGAAAAGAATAAGAACACAAATGCTAATACGCTGAGGCCGGGAACGCCCTGTTGTTGGAAGTCCCCACCGAGTTGCATTATAAACATTGCGTGAGTTTCTGGAGAGGGGCAAAGGTTTCGATCATCTTTGAAGATGACGGACTTTTGGAAAACCCCAGGAATTACAAAAGTTTCAAAAGAATGGTGTCGGTCTGTGGTGTGGACAAGCGTACGTGCAAAATTTGTCGCTCCACGAAAGACACAGTGATCTGAACACTAGTGTCCCTAGGGGTTAAGCCCCAAAAGATATAAGAGGACCGGGTTTTCTCACGGTGGGACGTACTGCTACCCTCACCTGGAAGACGTTTGGAAGTAGTGAGCAAGGAATTGATCACTAACGACCTAATAATCAGGACAATATATGAAGGCCGAAGGAGGACCACGGTAGCAGTATATGAGGTTCCTCCTCAGGCTGCTGCACACCTGGCGTCCTATTTAGCAACATGGCCAACATTGGCAGCCTCATCCCACAACCTGAACGGGGATGGATGTTTGATATATTGATGGATCAAGATGCTCTTCTGATTCCGTCCTCAACCAGCTGACTGCTGCGGCTGGAAAATGCCGGTCGTAGTGACCGGGCGAAACCATTCCAGCGAAGTGGGTAGATTGGCTACCTGTCCTCCTTCTGTCCAGAGAAGAAGGCCCTCTGCGGCCCGGCTGCCAAGGACCAAAACACTCCTAAGCCTGAAAATTGTAGTTCCGCAACGCTCTGCACGGGCCTGAATAGCGGCACGGTCCGTGGTCTTAAAACCCCGGGTGGGTCTCGGCCCCATCCCCCTCAAATTCTGAAGCCTGCCACTGGTGTGGTTAAGGACAAAGACGACGGAGAATGGCGTGTCGTTACTAGAGGCAAAGGGAAGAGCGCAAAGGGACCCTTGGTCCCCTGAGGCCACTAGGGATGACACCAACAGTCCCACTCCCTCTATCAGCAGTAAGGGCGATGTCCCGGCAGTTCACCAAGATGCTCCGTTAACGGAAATTCAAAAACAGGCGGAGCCCAGCTGGGAAAAGAAAAACTGAGAGAGCTCAAAAATTCTAGAGTCAAGTAAGACCAAGAAATCATCAGCAGCGTCAGTGTCTGCCCCTACTTCTCCTCCACAAAGAATTATGGCACCTCCTCCCATGACAAAATCCTTGACCCACACCCCTTCCAAAATGACCATATTTAAAAAACCATCACCAGTCCCTTCAGCCCCTTCTCCTGTCCCTTCTCCAGTCCCTTTTCATGGTTTATCCCCAGCTAGTTCCCCACTCCTTTTCTTCCCCAAGTGTATCTGCTACCCCCACGCCAACACCGACTCCTTCTCAATCCCTGCCTAAAGATTCATTTAAGAGGCAAAGAAGCCCGGGACACAATAAGCGGCAAAGAAAAAGAAAAAAAGCCTCCTTTTAATGTGTTAGATGTTTGCCGTGTCTCGGAGGACACTGCCCAAAAGGCTATTAATCAATGTAAAAAAGGTCAAAACATTGTGGAATGTAAATGCATCAAAAACAAAGATGTTGAAGATCCACTTAACTTTCCAGAGCCAAAAAGACTTTTGACAGTGGTATAGATCTGGTGCGGGGTCGAGCCATGTATGGAGTATGCTTGGAGAGGCCAATGACTCCATCCCGATGAGCCCTCCAATTGTGTACTTCACAAACGAGACCACAGAGGAATTTGGATCAGTTTTGTTCTGGGAGGACCCCTATTTTTGTTCACCCTTCCTTTACATAGAGCTTTAAAATTAACATTCCCCTGGATATTGGTACTACCCTACAGATGGCACTATCAAGACTGAGATGGGCCAAGGCTCAATGGGACGTCGTCGGTATCCTGTCCCCTGAGATGTTTGGTACAGTGCCTCAACCTCAATCGGACTGATAATGGCTCTCTGGTTGGCTAGCATAAATGGCCGGCTCGAGATTTGTCGTACGTATGTGTCTCGTCGAGATCTTCAGCGCCTCGGTGTGAATGTATAAGTTGTATACAGGAGACCCGGTTTTCAACTCGCGATCATGAGGATATACTGTCTAGTTCGCCCTCTTCATTCAGCATGTTTTGATGGACGCTCGAGAGGTGTTTCCTGGCTAGGTGAGCAAGTCCTTGAATGCGTACCCATGTCTTCGCAGATCCGCAGACTTTGTGTGCTGGATGTTACTATAAAGGATAAGTCTCTTCGTCTCATTGGGGTTTGTGCGCCCAATGTCCATGCGGAGCGTCCTGCTTTGTTTCGGCAGATCGAGCCGTTTTTGACGACATCTCGTCGGGTAGTTTTAGTGGGCGATTGGAATGCCGTCCTTGACCCTGATATAGATCGCATAGGGTGCATCGTACTAACAACCAGCATTTCGGGACTTTATCGACAGGTTCGATCTTGTCGATAAGTACCTCGAAATGAACACCTCGGGATATAGTATGGACTTGGATCATTAGGCAGCTCAAGACATGGTGGTGCGTGCTAGCTTCGTCGACCGAGTCTTATGAGGAGTCGACGAGGGCTCTTGGGTTGTCCAAGTTTTCATTCGATAGTTTACTCGATCATAGGCTCGTCCGGGTTCGCGTAAACTTAGATAAGCCTAGGATTAAATTGGCTGGTTACTGGAAATTGAACCGTTCATTGTTTGAAGAGCAAGATTTCCAGGACCAGTTGAAACTAACGATAAAGCGGGAATTGACGGGGCTGTGGTTGGGAATAAGTGGTGGGGATCCTTGAAATCCAATATTAGATCGTTTAAGCGTTGAATATAGCCGTCGACTCAATCTAGAAAGATTAGCAGCACAAACGGCAGTAGAAGCCAAAGTTGATCGGGCTATCAAATCCCGTACAGTGGGGACGTAGCCTTAGCTAGGCGGAGCAGGCCTCCTTGCTTATCAAGAAGGACCAAGCTCTTGTAGTTAGGCTAGGTTAAAGAGAATGTCTCCTGAGGCAACGAACATGGCCGCGCAGAATTGCGCAGAGGAATTGAGAAATGCTACAAAGGCATATCGCAAGCGTCACATTGCCGGATGGGAGAACCGTACTTGCAAACGCGGGCATAGTTGAGGCTTTTCGTGACTATTTTCAGGATCTGTTCACCAGGGAGCCCGGTCTGAGCACTGCTCGATGCCTATTTGGCCGACTTCCCCCGCCTCGAGGCGGCTGAAGCGGCTGCGAGGGTCCCGTTACAGAGGCTGGAGATTTGGGAGGCGCTTAAGCTGGTTGGCCGGGACAAGTCTCCGGGATTGGATGGTCTTCCCTTACGAAACCGTACTTGCGGCAGTCGCCCGTTTCGCCCCTTGCTGGCACCGATTTTCAAATAACTGGATGAGGCAGGGGTCTATACCCCAACGCTTCACCAGGGTGGGATCAAGTTGCTGCGCAAAAGCAAGGACGGTGGGGATTCGATAGATAACTTGTGCCTTTGACGATGTTAACACAGAGTTGAAGATTTTAGCCAAGATCTTAGTCAGCCGTTTGCAGGCTGTCCTCTCTAGTCTGATTGGCCCCGAGCAGACTTGTGCTGTGAAGGGTAGGACTATATAGGACAACCTTCATTTGGTACGCTTGATCATTGAGAAAGTCGACACGTGGAAGCCGCGCTGATCAATTTAGATCAGTCCAAGGCGTTCGATAGGGTTGACCATCGTTTTCTCGAGTCTGTCCTTTCCGCTGCCGGTTTCGGGCCCAATTTTCGCTCCTGGATCCGACTTCTGTACGCGTCCCCCGGTGCGCTGGTGGAAGCGAATGGAGTACGATCGGAACTCTTCTATTGATCGTCATTCGTCAAGGTTGTCCGCTCTCGCCTTTGCTCTACGTTCTTGCGTTGGAGCCTTCTTCGCAAGTTGGGGGCACAATCCGGTCCTTCGCGGGATTACATTACCTGGTGCTACCACCTCGGCCAGGTATTCCCGCTCATGCTGACGACGTTTCGGCTCTTGTGTCGAGCAGAGCCGAGATTGACGAAGTCAAAAGGAAATCAGAGGGTAAGTATGAGACGGTGACAGGGGCCAAGATCAACCGCGATAAGTCTGTTGGCTTGCGGTTGGGCGCGTGGAAGGAGTTTCTCTTTCCCGGGCCTTTCCACTGGACGGACGGGCCGGTCAAGATTCTCGGCGTCTGGTTCGGTCCGGATCTCCAGTTGAAATGAATTGGTCGGAGGTACAAGAGAAGGCAGAGGCTGCAGTTCGTCTGTGGTCTCTGAGGAAGCTTTCCTTAAAGGAGGGCGGAAGCATGTGTTTCACACATCTACCCGATTCTTTACCGACTTCCCTCTGTGCCTAATTCCCTGCCACATATTAATGACATTAGTCAGGGTCTTGTACTCCTCTCCTCTGGGAGAGAAGGCAAGGCTCCTAAGGTGTGTCGCGAGATCTGTAGCCTCCATCTCTGAGGGCGGTCTGGGAATGCCAAGCGTTGAGATTCGTCAACATACGCTTCGCATTGCCTTCCTAGACCGAACAAGGCAAGTGGATGAGACCAGAATTTGGAAGGAAGATGCCCGCAAAAGCTTCCCATCCCTAAGAAGTGTGCATTCGTGCGAGGAAGAGGCCGGCCGTTTACCTCGAGAATGCTCCTTCTATCGTGAATGCCGGCGAGCACTCAGTTTTCTTACGGGCGACAGATGGCCTCTCTTGGCGTCCAGGCGTTGTCCCTTCGGGCATTATATCGGGTGCTAGTGAGGGGGGCCGTTCGTGATGATCTGATTGACGAGCTCGGTTTGACGAAGCAGGAGGCGCGGCCCATATGGCCTTGGGCGCCCGGGTTGAAATGCCTCACAAACAATGAAGCATCCCTCACCTGGCTGGTGATACGAAAGGCTGTCTGGGTCGGCAAGAAGCTTAAAGCAGCGGGTTGTTTCGCCAACCGCGTTCGCTGTGTGGTCGGTGGTCGAGACTTTGTCTCACGCCTTCTTTCATTGCAGTGTCGTAGTACCGTTGTGTAAGTGGCTTGGCTATGGTTCGCATGCTGCGTGGAAAGTTCTTTGTCCTGGAAGTCGCTTCTGTTTGTAGCAACGTGGTGCCGTCGTTGACTAGGGGCTGAGCATTATGTTCGTATGCTTACCGGGTGTTATGCGAGTCGTGATTTGGACGACGCGACAGAAGGAATTCTATGGGGACGAGAAGTTTTCCTCTTCCCAACTGATTTTGCTTTACACCAGCTGAAATGCACTAGGGACGAAAGGCGACGACTCCCTCCATCAGAATTTGGCAAAAGGTGGGTAATCTGAAAGGAATCTGTCGAGTGAAGGAGCTGATTTGGAGTGGCATTTTGATGACGGTTAGGCATCAGGATATTGGGGATCCTGGGCTAAACATTTTCAACCCCTCCCGAAAGTAGGATAGTTTAGTTAATTTGTCTTTTTATGTTTTAATGATGGTTAAACTTGTATTAGTATGTACACATTGGCCCCACTTTTATTTTTTTTGTGCCTCTTTTTGGTTTAATTCCCCTGTAGTCTCTTCCCCACTTTTTAGTGATTAGAGATAACAGTTCCTGGTAGAGGCGGGGCATCTTTCGTTTCTGAGTGTGTTTATTTTCGTAATTGTTATTGTGTTTGTGTGTGTGCGTGGTTGTGTGTATGACTGTTTGAGATCTGCCAGCCCCGCTAAAATTTCGCCCAGCTAACTGATGTTTCTGTCAATGCATAGAGATTGTGGGGGGTTTAATACTAACATCAATTTTGTTTAGTTTTTGTATATATTTTTATTCGTTGTATAAAAATCATTAAAATGTACACATAATATTTCCCCCACCCCCACAGACAAATTGTACATATGGGTTTAGTTAGACTTTCATAGAGTGTATTGAGGCATTGTGGTGCTCGTAGTAAGAATGGTACGTAAGATTGTGATGTTTTGGTGTATGGATATTATACTGTCTGCTTGGGTCAGAGTGAGTCTAGCTAAGTTATTATAAGACAGATGAAGACCAGCCTTCCCCATCCCCACAATTTTGGCTCAGGCTGCATTTTTTGTAAATTTTTAAAAAATAAATATGTAGTTGTTGTTGACGTGGTTTTCATGTCATTTTACGACTGCTCTGACCTCTGCTTTGTTTCAGTTTGACTTTGTTGAAAACATTTTTTATTTGGAATTAATTTTGCACACACAGACCTTTCTTTGTACTCGACAAGTTTATTTTTATTTTTATTTTTTGTTTTCTTGCTTGTTGTTTTGTTTTTATTTTGTTCTAGCTTTTTATTTTTCGTATTATTTTGGCGGCCATATTTGTTTTTGTTTAGTCGGCCGTTTTCTTTTTATTTTCTGTTTTCATTTTCATTTGGTCTTGGCGCTTAGATTTATTTTTATTTAAAAAAAAAAAAAAAATTGTTAATAGTATCTTTATTTTATTTGTTAATCAGAAACTGATCATTAACTGTTTGTTTTCCCTCCTTTTGCCTTTTCAGCCCTCCCCCGTTTGCGAAGGTAGCCTTTAGGCAACTCTTTGCGTGTCCTATTTCTGTTACATATTTTAAATTCTTTTGCATTTTATTGTAATAAGTTTATTGGTTGTTTGTTAAACCTCTCGGTAGGGTTAATTTCCCTTTTTAAAAAAAAAAAGATGAGCTGAAATATATATTTTTGGCCACAAAGGCCAATCTGTTTGCTTTGATTTGTTTGCCGTTTGTCTTTATTGCTCCAAGGTTAATTTGCAAAACCTCCGAGCCCCCCCCCTTTTTCCCCCCTCCCCATTCCGCTATTTAGTTACGGAGGAGAAAAAATATAATTGTTTCCTGGTGATTTGGAATTGAAAATGGCCGACTCAGGCTTCAATGTTTAAAAAGAAACTGAATTTTGAGCCGCCTTTAAGGGCCCGCCGGATAAAGATGAGGAAGCTTATCCCCCTCTTCCGAAAAATGTGACCAAGAATATGGTGGCCTAGAAAGGCCAGAAGACTTCAAGTACCGAAAAGAATAAGAATGACAATACGAAGGATGCTGAGGCCGGGGAATCGCCCCGTTGTTGGAAGTCCCCACCGAGTTGCATTATAAACACGGCGGAGTTTCTGGAGAGGGCTAAAGGTTTCGATCATCTTTTGAAAGATGACGGACTTTTGGAAAACCCCCAGGAATTACAAAAGTTTGAAAAAAGAATTGTGGTGTCGGTCTTCGTGGTGGACAAGCGTACGCGCAAAATTTGTCGCTCCACGAAAGACACAGTGATTCGAACACTGGTGTCCCTAGGGGTTAAGCCCCCAAAGAGTTATAAGAGGACCGGGTTTTCTCCACGGGACGTAATTGCTACCCTCACCTGAAGATTGCTTGGAAGTAGTAGCAAGGAATTGATCACTAACGACCTAATAATCAGGACAATATATAAAGGCCGAAGGAGGACCACGGGTAGCAGTATATGAGGTTCCTCCTCAGGTTGCCGGTGAACACCTGGCGTCCTATTTAAAGAAATATGGCCAAATATTGGGGCAGCCTCATCCGACAACCTGAACGGGGATGGATGTTTGATATATTGATGGATCAAGATGCCTTCGATTCCGTCCCCAACTGCTTGGACTATTGCGGCCGGAAAATGCCGGTCGTAGGACCGGCGAAAAACCATCTTGCTGGAAGTGTGGGCAGATTGGTCACCTGTCCTCCTTCTGTCCAGAGAAGAAGGCTCTCTGGTGTCTGTCGCTGGCGACCAAAAATACCCCTAAGCCTGAAAATTGTAGTTCCGCAACGCCTGTAACGGGCCTAGTAGCGGTATCGGTCCGGGGACTTAAAAACCCCGGGTGGGTCTCGGCCCCCATCCTCTCAAATTCTGTGCCTGCCACTGGTGTGGTTAAGGACAAGACGACGGAGAATGGCGTGTCGTTACTAGGAGGCAGGCGGAAGAGCTTGAGCAGCGGGACCTCAGTCCCCTGAGGCCACTAGGGATGACACCAACAGTCCCACTCCTATCAGCAGTAAGGGCGATGTCCCGGCAGTTCACCAAGATGCTCCGTTAACGGAAATTCAAAAACAGGCGGAGCCCAGCTGGGAAAAGATTAAAAAACTGAGAGAGCTCAAAAAGGCTCTAGAGTCAAGTAAGACCAAGAAATCATCAGCAGCGTCAGTGTCTGCCCCTACTTCTCCTCCACAAAAAAGAATTATGGCACCTCCTCCCATGACAAAATCCTTGACCCACACCCCTTCCAAAATGACCATATTTAAAACCATCACCAGTCCCTTCAGCCCCTTCTCCTGTCCCTTCTCCAGTCCCTTCTCATGGTTTATCCCCAGCTAGTTCTACCCTTTCTTCCCCAAGTGTATCTGCTACCCCCACGCCAACACCGACTCCTTCTCAATCCCCGCTTAAAGATTCATTTAAGAGGCAAAGAAGCCCGGACACAATAAGCGGCAAAGAAAAAAAAAAAAGAAAAAAAGCCTCCTTTTAAATGTGTGTGATGTTTGCCGTGTCTCGGAGGACACTGCCCAAAAGGCTATTAATCAATGTAAAAAGGTCAAAACATTGTGGAAATGTAAATGCATCAAAAACAAAGATGTTGAAGATCCACTTAACTTTCCAGAGGCCAAAAGACTTTTGACAGTGGTGAGATCTGGTGCGGGGTCGAGCCATGTATGGAGTATGCTTGGAGAGGCCAATGACTCCATCCCGATGAGCCCTCCAATTGTGTACTTCACAAACGATGACCAGAGGAATTTGGATCAGTTTTGTTCTGGGAGGACCCCTATTTTTGTTCACCCTTCCCTTTACAGAGCTTTGGGTGTAACCAACATTCCCCCTGGATATTGGTGGCCTGTCCAATGATGGCACTATCAAGACTGAGATGGGCCAAGGCTCAATGGGACGGGCCGTCGGTATCCTGTCCCCTGAGATGTTTGGTACAGTGCCCTCAACCCTAATCGGACTGATAATGGCTCTCTGGTTAGCTAGCATAAATGGCCGGGGTTCGAGATCAGAGTCACGCAGGGCGTGTCTCAGCCGAGATCTTCAGCGCCTCGGTGTGAATGTATGTTGTATACAGGAGACCCGGTTTTCAACTCGCGATCATGAGGATATACTGTCTAGGGGGTTCGCCCTCTATTCAGCATGTTTTGATGGACGCTCGAGAGGTGTTTCGAAGCAAGTGAGCAAGTCCTTGAATGCGTGTACCCATGTCTTCGCAGATCCGGCAGGCAGACTTTGTGTGCTGGATGTTACTATAAAGGATAAGTCTCTCGTCTCATTGGGGTTTATGCGCCCAATGATCCGGCGTGAGCGTCCTGCTTTGTTTCGGCAGATCGAGCCGTTTTTGACGATACATCTCGTCGGGTAGTTTTAGCGGGCGATTGGAATGCCGTCCTTGACCCCGATATAGATCGCATAGGGGAAAGATCGGGTACTAACAACCTGAGCATGTAAAAGCATTTCGGGACTTTATCGACAGGTTCGATCTTGTCGATAAGTACCGAAATGAACACCCCCGGGATATAGTATGGACTTGGACTAATAGGGCAGTCGGCTACTACGGTGGTGCGTGCTAGCTTCGTCGACCGAGTCTTAGTGAGGAGACGGATGTAGGGCTCTTAGGTTGTCCAAGTTTTCATTCGATAGTTTACTCGGATCATAGGCTCGTCCGGGTTCGCGTAAACTTAGATAAGCCTAGGATTAAATTGGCTGGTTACTGGAAATTGAACTGTTCATTGTTTGAAGAGCAAGATTTCCAGGACCAGTTGAAACTAACGATAAAGCGGGAATTGACGGGGGCTGTGGTTGGGAATAAGTGGTGGGGATCCCCTCGAAATCCAATATTAGATCGTTTGCTGCTGAATATAGCCGTCGACTCCAATCTAGAAAGATTAGCAGCACAAACGGCAGTAGAAGCCAAAGTTGATCAAGCTATCAAATCCCGTGTTAGTGGGGACGTAGCCTTAGCTAGGGCGGAGCAGGCCTCCTTGCTTATCAAGAAGGACCAAGCTCTTGTAGTTAGGGCTAGGTTAAAGAGAATGTCTCCTGAGGCAACGAACATGGCCGCAGAATTGCGTGCAGAGGAATTGAGAAATGCTAGCAAAAGGCATATCGCAAGCGTCACATTGCCGGATGGGAGAACCGTGACTACAAACGCGGGCATAGTTGAGGCTTTTCGTGACTATTTTCAGGATCTGTTCACCGAGCTCCGGTCTGAGCACTGCTCAGTTCGATGCCTATTTGGCCGACTTCCCCTGCCTCGAGGCGGCTGAAGCGGCTGGGTGCGAGGGTCCCGTTACAGAGGCTGAGATTTGGGAGGCGCTTTTGCTGCTGGCCGGACAAGTCTCCGGGACGGATGGTCTTCCTTACGAACTGTACTTGAGGCAGTCGCCCGTTCTTGTTCCCTTGCTGGCACTGATTTTCGTGTTAACTGGATGAGGCAGGGGTCTATACCCCAACGCTTCACCAGGGGTGTGACTGTTGCTGCGCAAAAGCAAGGACGGTGGACTTCTGACAGACAATTGTGCCTGACGATGTTAAATACAGAGTTGAAGATTTAGCCAAGATCTTAGCCAGCCGTTTGCGGGGCTGTCCTCTCAGGTCTGATTTTAAATTGAGCAGACTTGTGCTGTGAAGGGTAGGACCTATTCCAGGTGAGTCGTCCTCATTTGGTACGCTTGATCATTGAGAAAGTCGACACGGGAAGCCGCGCTGATCAATTGATCAGTCCAAGGCGTTCGATAGGGTTGACCATCGTTTTCTCGAGTCTGTCCTTTCCGCTGCCGGTTTCGGGCCCAATTCTCTTTACCCTGATCCGACTTCTACGCGTCCCCCGGTGCGCTGGTGGAAGTGAATGGAGTACGATTTGAACCTTTTCTATTGGGACTGCCTATCTGTCAAGGTTGTCCGCTCGCTCTCGGTTTCACGTTCTTGCGTTGGAGCCTCTTCTGCGGCGTTAAAGGCGAATCCGGTCCTCTGCGGGATTACATTACCTGGTGCTACCACCTCGGCCAGGTATTCTGCCTATGCTGACGACGTTTCGGCTCTTGTGTCGGCGAGAGCCGAGATTGACGAAGTCAGCAAGGAAATCAGAGGGTATGAGACGGTGACAGGGCCAAGATCAACCGCGATAAGTCTGTTGGCTTGCGGTTGGGCGTGGGAAGGGAGTTTCTTCTTCCCGGGCCTTTCCACTGGACGGACGGGCCGGTCGATTCTCACGGTCTGGTTCGGTCCGGATCTCCAGTTGGAAATGAATTGGTCGGAGGTACAAGAGAAGGCAGAGGCTGCAGTTCGTTCGTGGTCTCTGATGCTTTCCTTAAAGGGGATAAAGTACAAGTCACATCTACCCGATTCTCCTTACCGACTTCTGTGCTTCCACTCCCGTGTGCCATATTAATGACATTAGTCAGGGTCTTGTACTCCTTCCTCTGGGAGAAGGCAAGGCTCCTAAGGTGTGTCGCGAGATCTGTAGCCTCCATCCTTCTGAGGGCGGTCTGGGAATGCCAAGCGTTGAGATTCGTCAACATACGCTTCGCATTGCCTTCCCAACGGAATTAAACGCAAGGGATGAGATCGGTGAATTCTGGAAGGAAGATGCCCGCAAAAGCTTCCCCATCCCTAAGAAGTGTGCATTCGTGCGAGGAAGAGGCCGGCCGTTTACCTCGAGGCGAATGCTCCTTCTATCGTGAATGCCGGCGAGCACCTTTCGCTTTCTTACGGGCGACAGATGGCCTCTCTGGCGTCCAGGCGTTGTCCCTTCGGGCATTATATCGGGTGCTAGTGAGGGGCCGTTCGTGATGATCTGATTGACGAGCTCGGTTTGACGAAGCAGGAGGCGCGCTCCATATGGCCTTGGGCGCCCGGGTTGAAATGCTCACAAACAACGAAGCATCCCTCACCTGGCTGGTGATACGAAAGGCTGTCTGGGTCGGCAAGAAGCTTAAAGCAGCGGGTTTGGTTGTTTCGCCAAACTGCGTTCGCTGCGGTGGGTCGGTGGTCGAGACTTGTTCCACGCTTCTTTCATTGCAGTGTCGTAGTACCGTTGTGTAAGTGGCTTGAAGACTTCATGGTTCGCATGCTGCGTGGAAAGTTCTTTGGTCCTGGAAGTCGCTTCTGTTTGTAGCAATGTGGTGCCGTCGTTGACTAGCTTGAAGCATTATGTGTTCGTATGCTTACTGTTATGTGCGAGTCGTGATTTGGACGACGCGACAGAAGGAATTCTATGGGGACGAGAAAGTTTTCCTCTTCCCAACTGATTTTGTTTTTTAAGCATCAGCTTAAAGTCAAAATTAGGACGGAAAGGCGACGACTCCCTCCATCAGAATTTGGCAAAAGTGGGGTGGGTAAATCTTGCGCGAATCTGTCGAGTGAAAGGAGCTGATTTGGAGTGGCATTTTGATGACGGTTAGGCATCAGGATATTGGGGATCCTGGGCTAAACATTTTCAACCCCTCCCGAAAGTAGGATAGTTTAGTTAATTTGTCTTTTTATGTTTTAATGATGGTTAAACTTAGCTAGGGTATGCATGGGC
>JBBBDQ010007157.1:0-15373 GCA_037127315.1 Ascarosepion bandense | reverse complement strand
TAAATCATCATCACTAGATGTTAACAACACCCATGACACTCAGCAACACATCACAGATTTGATTTCTTATAATGTTCAAATAAATCTTCATCACTAGATGTTAACAACACCCATGACTCTAAGCAACGCATCACAGATTTGATTTCTTATAATGTTCAAATAAATCTTCATCACTAGATGTTAACAACACCCATGACACTCAGCAACACTTCACAGATTTGATTTCTTATAATGTTCAAATAAATCTTCATCACTAGATGTTAACAACACCCATGACACTCAGCAACACATCACAGATTTTATTTCTTATAATGTTCAAATAAATCATCATCACTAGATGTTAACAACACCCATGACACTCAACAACACATCACAGATTTGATTTCTTATAATGTTCAAATAAATCTTCATAACTAGATGTTAACAACACCCATGACTCTCAGCAAAACATTCACAGTTTTGATTCTTTATAATGTTCAAATAAATCTTCATCACTAGATGTTAACAACACCCATGACACTCAGCAACACATCACAGATTTGATTTCTTATAATGTTCAAATAAATCATCATCATTAGATGTTAACAACACCCATGACTCTCAGCAACACATCACAGATTTGATTTCTTATACTGTTCAAATAAATCTTCATCACTAGATGTTAACAACACCCATGACTCTCAGCAATGCATCACAGATTTGATTTCTTATAATGTTCAAATAAATCCTCATCACTAGATGTTAACAGCACCCATGACTCTCAGCAATACATCACAGATTTGATTTCTTATAATGATCAAATAAATCATGATCACTAGATGTCAACAACACCCATGACTCTCAGCAACACATCACAGATTTGATTTCTTATAATGTTCAAATAAATCTTCATCACTAGATGTTAATAACACCAATGACTCTCAGCAACACATCACAGATTTGATTTCTTAATAAAGTTCAAATAAATCTTCATCACTAGATGTTCACAACAACCATGACTCTCAGCAACACTTCACAGATTTGTTTTTTTATAATGTTCAAATATATCTTCATCACTAGATGTTAACAGCACCCATGACTCTCAGCAACACATCACAGATTTGATTTCTTATAATGTTCAAATAAATCTTAATCACTAGATGTTAACAAAACCCATGATTCTCAGCAACACATCACAGATTTGATTTCTTATAATGTTCAAATAAATCTTCATCACTAGATGTTAACAACACCCATGACTCTCAGCAACACATCACAGATTTGATTTCTTATAATGTTCAAATAAATCTTCATCACTAGATGTTATCAACACCCATGATTCTCAGCAACACAACACAGATTTGATTACTTATAATGTCCAAATAAATCTTCATCACTAGATGTTAACAACACCCATGACTCTCAGCAACACATCACAGATTTGATTTTTTATAATGTTCAAATAAATCTTCATCACTAGAAGTTAACAACACCCATGACACTCAGCGACACATCCCAGATTTGATTTCTCATAATGTTCAAATAAATCTTCATCTCTAGATGTTAACAACACCCATGACTCTCAGCAACACATCACAGATTTGATTTCTTATAATGTTCAAATAAATCATCATCACTAGATGTTAACAACACCCATGACACTCAGCGACACATCCCAGGCTTGATTTCTCATAATGTTCAAATAAATCTTAATCACTAGATGTTAACAACACCCATGACTCTCAGCAACACATCACAGATTTGATTTTTTATAATGTTCAAATAAATCTTCATCACTGGATGTTAACAAAACCCATGACCCTCAGCAACGCATCACAGATTGTATTTCTTATAATGTTCAAATAAATCTTCATCACTAGATGTTAACCACACCCATGTCTCTCAGCAACACATCACAGATTTGTTTTTTTATAATGTTCAAATAAATCTCCATCAATAGATGTTAACAACACCCATGATTCTCAGCAGTGCATCACAGATTTGATTTCTGATAATGTTCGAATAAATCTTCATCACTATATGTTAACAACACCCATGACACTATGCAACACATCACAGATTTGATTTTTTATAATGTTCAAATAAATCTTAATCACTAGATTTTAACAACACCCATGACTCTCAGCAACACATCACAGATTTGATTTCTTATAATGTTCAAATAAATCTTCATCACTACATGTTAACAACACCCATGACTCTCAGCAACACATCACAGATTTGATTTCTTATAATGTTCAAAAAATCATCATCACTAGATGTTAACAACACCAATGAATCTCAGCAACACAACACAGATTTGATTACTTATAATGTCCAAATAAATCTTCATCACTAGATGTTAACAACACCCATGACTCTCAGCAACACATCACAGATTTGATTTCTTATAATGTTCAAATAAATCTTCATCACTAGATGTTAACAACACACATGACTCTCAGCAACACATCACAGATTTGATTTCTTATAATATTCAAATAAATCTTGATCACTAGATGTTAACAAAACCCATGACTCTCAGCAACACATCACAGATTTGATTTCTTATAATGTTCAAATAAATCATCATCACTAGATGTTAACAACACCCATGACTCTAAGCAACACATCACAGATTTGATTTTTTATAATGTTCAAATAAATCTTCATCACTAGATGTTAACAACACCCATGACTCTCAGCAACACATCACAGATTTGATTTCTTATAATGTTCAAATAAATCTTAATAACTAGATGTTAACAGCACCCATGACTCTCAGCAACGCATCACAGATTTGATTTCTTATAATGTCCAAATAAAACTTCATAACTAGATTTTAACAACACACATGACTCTCAGAAACACATCACAAATTTCATTTCTTATAATGTCCAAATAAATCTTCATCACTAGATGTTAAATACACCCATGTTTCTCAGCAACGCATCACAGATTTGATTTCTTATAATGTACAAATAAATCTTCATCACTAGATGTTAACAACACCCATGACTCTCAGCAACACATCACAGATATGATTTCTCATAATGTTCAAATAAATCTTCATCACTAGATGTTAACAACACCCATGACTCTCTGCAACACATCACAGATTTGATTTCTTATAATGTTCAAATAAATCTTCATCACTAGAATTTAAGAACACCCATGAATTTCAGCGACACATCGCAGATTTGATTTCTCATAATGTTCAAATAAATCTTCATCACTAGATGTTAACAACACCCATGACTCTCAGCAACACATCACAGATTTGATTTCTTATAATTTTCAAATAAATATTCATCACTAGATGCTAACAGCACCCATGACTCTCAGCAATGCATCACAGATTTGATTTCTTATAATGTTCAAATAAATCTTCACCAGTAGATGTTAACAACACCCATGATTCTCAGCAACGCATCACAGATTTGATTTCTTATAATGTTCAAATAAATCTTCATCACTAGATGTTAACAACACCCATGACTCTCAGCAACGCATCACAGATTTGATTTCTTATAATGTTCAAATAAATCTTCGTCACTAGATGTTAACAACCCCCATGACTCTCAGCAACGCATCACAGATTTGATTTCTTATAATGTTCAAATAAATCTTCATCACTAGTTGTTAACAACACCCATGACTCAGCAACACATCAGAGATTTGATTTCTTATAATGTTCAAATAAATCTTCATCACTAGATGTTAAAAACTCCCATGGATCCCAGCAAGGCATCACAGATTTGATTTTTTATAATATTCTAGTAAATCTTCATCACTAGATGTTAACAACACCCATGACTCTCAGCAACGCATCACAGATTTGATTTCTTATAATGTTCAAATAAATCTTCATCACTAGATGTTAACAACACCCATGACTCTCAGCAACAGATCACAGATTTGATTTCTTATAATGTTCAAATAAATCATCATCACTAGACGTTAATATCACCCATGACTCTCAGCAACACATCACAGATTTGATTTCTTATAATGTTCAAATAAATCTTCATTACTAGATGTTAACACCACCCATGACTCTTAGCAACGCGTCACAGATTTGATTATTTATAATGTTCAAATAAATCTTCATCACAAGATGTAAACAACACCCATGACTCTCAGCAACAGATCACAGATTTGATTTTTTTATAATGTTCAAATAAATCATCAGCGATAGAATAACACCCATGACTCTCAGCAACACATCACAGGTTTGATTTCTTATAATGTTCAAATAAATCTTCATCACTAGATGTTAACAACACACATGACTCTCAGCAACGCATCAAGATTTGATTTCTTATAATGTTCAAATAAATCTTCATCACTAGATGTTAACAACACCCATGACACTCAGCAACACATCACAGATTTGATTTCTTATAATGTTCAAATAAATCATCATCATTATATGTTAACATCACCCATGACTCGCAGCAATGCATCACAGATTTGATTTCTTATAATGTTCAAATAAATCTTCATCACTAGATATTAACAACACCCATGACTCTCAGCAACACATCATATATTTGATTTCTTATAATGTTCAAATAAATCTTCATCACTAGATGTTAACAACACCCATGACTCTCAGCAACACTTCACAGATTTGATTTCTTATAATGTTCGAATAAATCTTCATCACTAGATGTTAACAACACCCATGACGCTCAGCAACACATCACAGATTTGATTCCTTATAATCTTCAAATAATTCTTCATCACTAGATGTTAACAACACCCATGACTCTCAGCAACACATCACAGATTTGATTTCTTATAATGATCAAATAAATCTTCATCACTAGATGTTAACAACACCCATGACTCTCAGCAACACATCACAGATTTGATTTCTTTTAATGTTCAAATAAATCTTCATCACTAGATGTTAACAACACCCATGACTCTCAGCAATGCATCACAGATTTGATTTCTTATAATGTTCAAATAAATCTTCATCACTAGATGTTAACAACACCCATGACTCTCAGCAACACATCACAGATTTAATTTCTTATAATGTTCAAATAAATCTTCATCACTAGATGTTAACAACACCCATGACTCGCAGCAACACATCACAGATTTGATTTCTTATAATGTTCAAATAAATCTTCATCACTAGATGGTAACAACACCCATGACTCTCAGCAACGCATCATAGATATGATTTTTTATAATGTTCAAATAAATCTTCATCACTATATGTTAACAACACCCATGACTCTCAGCAACGCATCACAAATTTGATTTCTTATAATGTTCAAATAAATCTTCATCACTAGATGTTAACAACACCCATGACTCTCAGCAACACTTCACAGATTTGATTTCTTATAATGTTCAAATAAATCTTCAACACTAGATGTTAACAACACCCATGACTCTCAGCAACACATCACAGATTTGATTCCTTATAATCTTCAAATAATTCTTCATCACTAGATGTTAACAACACCCATGACTCTCAGCAACACATCACAGATTTGATTTCTTATAATGTTCAAATAAATCTTCATCACTAGATGTTAACAACACCCATGAATCTCAGCAACACATCACAGTTTTGATTTCTTATAATGTTCAAATAAATCATCACTACTAGATGTTAACAACACTCATGACTCTCAGCAACGCATCACAGATTTGATTTTTATAATGTTCAAATAAATCATAATCACTAGATGTTAACAACACACATGACACTCAGCGACACCTCACAGATTTGATTTCTTATAATGTTTAAATAAATCTTCATCACTAGATGTTAACAACACCCATGACTCTGAGCGACACATCACAGATTTGATTTTTTATAATGTTCAAATAAATCTTCATCACTAGATGTTAACAACACCCATGACTCTCAGCAAAACATCAGAGATTTGATTTTTTATAATGTTCAAATAAATCTTTATCACTAGATGTTAACAACACCCAAGACTCTCAGCAACGCATCACAGATTTGATTTTTTATAATGTTCAAATAAATCTTCATCACTAGATGTTAACAACACCCATGAATCGCAGCAACGCATCACAGTTTTGATTTTTTATAATATTCAAATAAATCTTCATCACTAGATGTGAACAACACACATGACTCTCAGCAACGCATCACAGATTTGATTTTTTATAATGTTCAAATAAATCTTCATCACTAGATGTTAACAAGACCCATGACTCTCAGCAACGCATCACAGATTTGATTTTTTATAATGTTCAAATAAATTTTCATCACTAGATTTTAACAACACCCATGACTCTCAGCAACGCATCACAGATTTGAGTTTTTATAATGTTCAAATAAATCTTCATCACTACATATTAACAACACCCATGACTCTCAGCAACGCATCACAGATTTAATTTTTTATAATGTTCAAATAAATCTTCATCACTAGATGTTAACAACACCCATGACTCTCAGAAAAGCATCACAGGTTTGATTTTTTATAATGTTCAAATAAATCTTCATCACTAGATTTTAACAACACCCATGACTCTCAGCAACGCATCACAGATTTGATTTCTTATAATGTTCAAATAAATCTTCATCACTAGATGTTAACAACACCCAAGATTCTCAGCAACACATCAGAGATTTGATTTCTTATAATGTTCAAATAAATCTTCATCACTAGATGTTAACAACACCCATGACTCTCAGCAACACATCACAGATTTGATTTCTTATAATGTTCAAATAAATCTTCATCACTAGATGTTAACAACACCCATGAATCTGAGCAACACATCACAGATTTGATTTCTTATAATGTTCAAATAATCTTCATAACTAGATGTTAACAACACCCATTATTCTCAGCAAGGCATCACAGATTTGATTTTTTATAATGTTCAAATAAATCTTCATCACTAGATGTTAACAACACCCATGACGCTCAGCAACACATCACAGATTTGATTTCTTATAATGTTCAAATAAATCTTCATCACTAGATGTTAACAACACCCATGAATCTCAGCAAAACTTCACAGATTTGATTTCTTATAATGTTCAAATAAGTCTTCATCACTAGATGTTAACAACACTCATGAATCTCAGCAAGGCATCACAGATTTGATTTTTTATAATGTTCAATTAATTCTTCATCACTAGATGTTAACAACACTCATGACTCTCAGCAACGCATCACAGATTTGATTTTTATAATGTTCAAATAAATCATAATCACTAGATGTTAACAACACACATGACACTCAGCGACTCCTCACAGATTTGATTTCTTATAATGTTTAAATAAATCTTCATCACTAGATGTTAACAACACCCATGACTCTGAGCGACACATCACAGATTTGATTTTTTATAATGTTCAAATAAATCTTCATCACTAGATGTTAACAACACCCATGACTCTCAGCAAAACATCAGAGATTTGATTTTTTATAATGTTCAAATAAATCTTTATCACTAGATGTTAACAACACCCAAGACTCTCAGCAACGCATCACAGATTTGATTTTTATAAGGTTCAAATAAATCTTCATCACTAGATGTTAACAACACCCATGAATCGCAGCAACGCATCACAGTTTTGATTTTTTATAATATTCAAATAAATCTTCATCACTAGATGTGAACAACACACATGACTCTCAGCAACGCATCACAGATTTGATTTTTTATAATGTTCAAATAAATCTTCATCACTAGATGTTAACAAGACCCATGACTCTCAGCAACGCATCACAGATTTGATTTTTTATAATGTTCAAATAAATCTTCATCACTAGATTTTAACAACACCCATGACTCTCAGCAACGCATCACAGATTTGAGTTTTTATAATGTTCAAATAAATCTTCATCACTACATATTAACAACACCCATGACTCTCAGCAACGCATCACAGATTTAATTTTTTATAATGTTCAAATAAATCTTCATCACTAGATGTTAACAACACCCATGACTCTCAGCAAAGCATCACAGGTTTGATTTTTTATAATGTTCAAATAAATCTTCATCACTAGATTTTAACAACACCCATGACTCTCAGCAACGCATCACAGATTTGATTTCTTATAATGTTCAAATAAATCTTCATCACTAGATGTTAACAACACCCATGACTCTCAGCAACGCATCACAGCTTTGATTTTTTATAATGTTCAAATAAATCTTCATCACTAGATGTTAACAACACCCATGACTCTCAGCAAGGCATCACAGATTTGATTTCTTATAATGTTCAAATAAATCTTCATCACTAGATGTTAACAACACCCAAGATTCTCAGCAACACATCAGAGATTTGATTTCTTATAATGTTCAAATAAATCTTCATCACTAGATGTTAACAACACCCATGACTCGCAGCGACACATCACAGATTTGATTTCTTATAATGTTCAAATAAATCTTCATCACTAGATGTTAACAACACCCATGAATCTCAGCAACACATCACAGATTTGATTTCTTATAATGTTCAAATAATCTTCATAACTAGATGTTAACAACACCCATGATTCTCAGCAAGGCATCACAGATTTGATTTTTTATAATGTTCAAATAAATCTTCATCACTAGATGTTAACAACACCCATGACTCTCAGCAACACATCACAGATTTGATTTCTGATAATGTTCAAATAAATCTTCATCACTAGATGTTAACAACACCCATGAATCTCAGCAACACATCACAGATTTGATTTCTTATAATGTTCAAATAAGTCTTCATCACTAGATGTTAACAACACTCATGAATCTCAGCAAGGCATCACAGATTTGATTTTTTATAATGTTCAATTAATTCTTCATCACTAGATGTTAACAACACCCATGACTCTCAGAAACACATCACAGATTTGATTTCTTATAATGTTCAAATAAATCATCATCACTAGATGTTAACAACACCCATGAATCTCAGCAACACATCACAGATTTGATTTCCTAAAATGTTCAAATAAATCTTCATCACTAGATGTTAACAACACCCATGATTCTCAGCAACGCATCACAGATTTGATTTTTTATAATGTTCAAATAAATCTTCATCACTAGATGTGAACAACACCCATGACTCTCAGCAACACATCACAGATTTGATTTCTTATAATGTTCAAATAAATCTTCATCACTAGATGTTAACAACACCCATGACTCTCAGCAACGCATCACAGATTTGATTTTTTATAATGTTCAAATAAACCTTCATCACTAGGTGTTAGCCACACCCATGACTCTGAGTGACACATCACAGATTTGATTTCTTAATGTTTAAATATATCTTAATCACTAGATGTTAACAACACCCATGACTCTCAGCAACGAATCACAGATTTGATTTTTTATAATGTTCAAATAAATCTTCATCACTAGATATTAACAACACCCATGACTCTCAGCAACGCATCACAGATTTGATTTTTTATAAAATTCAAATAAATCTTAATCACTAAATGTTAACAACACCCATGACTCTCAGCAAAGCATCACAGATTTGATTTTTTATAATGTTCAAATAAATCTTCATCACTAGATGTTAACAACACCCATGACTCTCAGCAACGCATCACAGATTTGATTTTTTATAATTTTCAAATAAATCTTCATCACTAGATGTTAACAACACCCATGACTCTCAGCAACGCATCACAGATTTGATTTCTTATAATGTTCAAATAAATCTTCATCACTAGATGTTAACAACACCCATGACACACAGCAATGCCTCACAGATTTAATTTTTTATAATGTTCAAATAAATCTTCATCACTAGACGTTAATTACACCCATGACTCACAGCAACGCATCACAGATTGGTTTTTTGATAATGTTCAAATAAATCTTCATCACTAGATGTTAAAAACACCCATGAATCTCAGCGACACATCACAGATTTGATTTCTTATAATATTCAAATAAATCTTCATCACTAGATGTTAACAACACACATGACTCTCAGCTACACATCACAGATTTGATTTCTTATAATGTTCCAATAAATCTTCATCACTACATGTTAACAACACCCATGAGACTCAGCAACGCATCACAGATTTGATTTTTCATAATGTTCAAATAAATCTTCATCACTAGATGTTAACATCACCCATGACTCTCATCAACGCATCACAGATTTGATTTCTTATAATGTTCAAATAAATCTTCATCACTAAATGTTAACAACACCCATGACACTCAGCAACGCATCAAAGATTTGATTTTTTATATGTTCAAATAATCTTCATCACTAGACGTTAACAACACCCATGACTCTCAGCAACGCATCACTGATTTGATTTTTTATAATGTTCAAATAAATCTCCATCACTAGGTGTTAAAAACACCCATGAATCTCAGCAACGCGTCACAGATTTGATTTTTTATAATGTTCAAATAAATCTTCATCACGAGATGTTAACAACACCCATGACTCTCAGCAACGCATCACAGATTTGATTTCTTATAATATTTAAATAAATATTCAACACTAGATGTTAACAACACCCATGACACTCAGCAACGAATCACAGATTTGATTTTTTATAATGTTCAAATAAATCTTCATCACTAGATTTAACAACACCCATGACTCTCAGCAACGCATCACAGATTTGATTTTTTATAATGTTCAAATAAATCTTCATCACTAGATGTTAACAACACCCATGATTCTCAGCAACGCATCACAGATTTGATTTTTTATAATGTTCAAATAAATGTTCATCACTAGATATTAACAACACCCATGACTCTCAGCAACGCATCACTGATTTGATTTTTTATAATGTTCAAATAAATCTTCATCACTAGATGTTAACAACACCCATGACTCTCAGCAACGCATCACAGATTTGATTTTTTATAATGTTCAAATAAATCTTCATCACTAGATGTTAACAACACCCATGAGTCTCAGCAACACATCACAGGTTTGATTTCTTATAATGTTCAAATAAATCTTCATCACTAGATGTTAACAACACCCAGGAATCTCAGCAACAAATCACAGATATGCTTTCTTATAATGTTCAAATAAATCATCATCACTAGACGTTAACAACACTCATGACTTTCAGCAACACATCACAGATTTGATTTTTATAATGTTCAAATAAATCATCATCACTAGATGTTAACAACACATGTGACTCTCAGCAACACATCACAGATTTGATTTTTATAATGTTCAAATAAATCATCATCACTAGATGTTAACAACACCCATGACTCTCAGCAACACATCACAGATTTGATTTTTATAATGTTCAAATAAATCATCATCACTAGATGTTAACAAGACACATGACTCTCAGCAACACATCACAGATTTGATTTTTATAATGTTCAAAGACATCATCATCACTAGATGTTAACAACACCCATGACACTCAGCAACACATCACAGATTTGATTTTTTATAATGTTCAAATAAATCTTCATCACTAGATATTAACAACACCTATGACTCTCAGCAACACATCACAGATTTGATTTCTTATAATGTTCAAATAAATCTTCATCACTAGATGTTAACAACACCCATGAGTCTCAGCAACACATCACAGATTTGTTTTCTTATAATGTTCAAGTAAATCCTCATCACTAGATGTTAACAACACCCATGAATCTCAGCAACACATCACAGATTTGCTTTCTTATAATTTTCAAATAAATCTTAATCACTAGATGTTAACAACACCCATGACTCTCAGCAACACATCACAGAGTTGATTTCTTATAATGTTCAAATAAATCTTCATCACTAGATGTTAACAACACCCATGACTCACAGCAACACATCACAGATTTGATTTCTCATAATGTTCAAATAAATCTTCATCACTAGATGTTAACAACACCCATTACTCACAGCAACACATCACAGATTTTATTTCTTATAATGTTCAAATAAATCTTCATCACTAGATGTTAACAACACCCATGACTCTCAGCAACACATCACAGATTTGATTTCTTATAATGTTCAAATAAATCTTCATCGCTAGATGTTAACAACACCCATTACTCTCAGCGACACATCACAGATTTGATTTCTCATAATGTTCAAATAAATCTTCATCACTAGATGTTAACAACACCCATGACTCTCAGCAACACATCACAGATTTGATTTCTCATAATGTCCAAATAAATCTTCATCACTAGATGTTAACAACACCCATTACTCTCAGCAACACATCACAGATTTGTTTTCTTATAATGTCCAAATAAATCTTCATCACTAGATGTTAACAACACCCATGACTCTCAGCAAAACATCACAGATTTGATTTCTTATAATGTTCAAATAAATCTTCATCACTAGATGTTAACAACACCCATGACTCTCCGCGACACATCACAGATTTGATTTCTTATAATGTTCAAATAAATCTTCATCACTAGATGTTAACAACACCCATGACTCTCAGCAACACCTCACAGATTTGATTTCTTATAATGTTCAAATAAATCTTCATCACTAGATGTTAACAACACCCATGACACTCAGCGACACATCACAGATTTGATTTCTTATAATGTTCAAATATATCTTCATCACTAGATATTAACAACACCCATGACTCTCAACAACGCATCACAGATTTGATTTCTTATAATGTTCAAATAAATCTTCATCACTAGATTTAACAACACCCATGACTCTCAGCAACGCATCACAGATTTGATTTTTTATAATGTTCAAATAAATCTTCATCACTAGATGTTAACAACACCCATGAGTCTCAGCAACACATCACAGATTTGATTTCTTATAATGTTCAAATAAATCTTCATCACTAGATGTTAACCACACCCAGGAATCTCAGCAACACATCACAGATTTGCTTTCTTATAATTTTCAAATAAATCATCATCACTAGATGTTAACAACACTCATGATTCTCAGCAACACATCACAGATTTGATTTTTATAATGTTCAAATAAATCATCATCACTAGATGTTAACAACACATATGACTCTCAGCAACACATCACAGATTTGATTTTTATAATGTTCAAATAAATCTTCATCACTAGGTATTAACAACACCTATGACTCTCAGCAACACATCACAGATTTGATTTCTTATAATGTTCAAATAAATCTTCGTCACTAGATGTTAACAACACCCATGACTCTCAGCAACACATCACAGATTTGATTTCTTATAATGTTCAAATAAATCTTCATCACTAGATGTTAAAAACACCCATGACTCACAGCAACACATCACAGATTTGATTTCTCATAATGTTCAAATAAATCTTCATCACTAGATGTTATCAACACCCATTACTCTCAGCTACACATCACAGATTTGATTTCTTATAATGTTCAAATAAATCTTCATCACTAGATGTTAACAACACCCATGAGTCTAAGCAACGCATCACAGATTTGATTTTTCATAATGTTCAAATAAATCTTCATCACTAGATGTTAACATCACCCATGACTCTCATCAACGCATCACAGATTTGATTTCTTATAATGTTCAAATAAATCTTCATCACTAAATGTTAACAACACCCATGACTCTCAGCAACGCATCACAGATTTGATTTTTTATAATGTTCAAATAAATCTCCATCACTAGGTGTTAAAAACACCCATGAATCTCAGCAACGCGTCACAGATTTGATTTTTTATAATGTTCAAATAAATCTTCATCACGAGATGTTAACAACACCCATGACTCTCAGCAACGCATCACAGATCTGATTTTTATAATGTTTAAATAAATCTTCAACACTAGATGTTAACAACACCCATGACTCTCAGCAACGAATCACAAATTTGATTTTTTATAATGTTCAAATAAATCGTCATCTCCAGATTTAACAACACCCATGACTCTCAGCAACGCATCACAGATTTGATTTTTTATAATGTTCAAATAAATCTTCATCACTAGATGTTAACAACACCCATGATTCTCAGCAACGCATCACAGATTTGATTTTTTATAATGTTCAAATAAATGTTCATCACTAGATATTAACAACACCCATGACTCTCAGCAACGCATCACTGATTTGATTTTTTATAATGTTCAAATAAATCTTCATCTATAGATCTTAACAACACCTATGACTCTCAGCAACGCATCACAGATTTGATTTTTTATAATGTTCAAATAAATCTTCATCACTAGATGTTAACAACACCCATGAGTCACAGCAACACATCACAGATTTGATTTCTTATAATGTTCAAATAAATCTTCATCACTAGATGTTAACAACACCCAGGAATCTCAGCAACACATCACAGATTTGCTTTCTTATAATGTTCAAATAAATCATCATCACTAGATGTTAACAACACCCATGACTCTCAGCGACACATCACAGATTTGATTTCTTATAATGTTCAAATATATCTTCATCACTAGATATTAACAACACCCATGACTCTCAACAACGCATCACAGATTTGATTTCTTATAATGTTAAAATAAATCTTCATCACTAGATGTTAACAACACCCATGACTCTCAGCAACACATCACAGATTTGATTTCTTATAATGATCAAATAAATCTTCATCACTAGATGTTAACAACACCCATGATTCTCAGCAACACATCACAGATTTGATTTCTTATAATGTTCAAATAAATCTTCATCACTAGATGTTAACAACACCCATGACTCTCAGCAACACATCACAGATTTGATTTCTCATAATATCCAAATATATCTTCATCACTAGATGTTAACAACACCCATTACTCTCAAAAACACATCACAGATTTGATTTCTTATAATGTTCAAATAAATCTTCATCACGAGATGTTAACAACACGCATGACTCTCAGCAACGCATCACAGATTTGATTTCTTATAATGTTTAAATAAATCTTCAACACTAGATGTTAACAACACCCATGACTCTCAGCAACGAATCACAGATTTGATTTTTTATAATGTTCAAATAAATCTTCATCACTAGATTTAACAACACCCATGACTCTCAGCATCGCATCACAGATTTGATTTTTTATAATGTTCAAATAAATCTTCATCACTAGATGTTAACAACACCCATGATTCTCAGCAACGCATCACAGATTTGATTTTTTATAATGTTCAAATAAATGTTCATCACTAGATATTAACAACACCCATGACTCTCAGCAACGCATCACTGATTTGGTTTTTTATAATGTTCAAATAAATCTTCATCACTAGATGTTAACAACACCCATGACTCTCAGCAACGCATCACAGATTTGATTTTTTATAATGTTCAAATAAATCTTCATCACTAGTTGATAACAACACCCATGAGTCTCAGCAACACATCACAGATTTGATTTCTTATAATGTTCAAATAAATCTTCATCACTAGATGTTAACAACACCCAGGAATC
>JBBBDQ010007156.1:0-11182 GCA_037127315.1 Ascarosepion bandense | reverse complement strand
GATTGCAAAAAAGTGTGTTGTATTTGTGGGGGAAATAATCAACATACAACCCAGCAAATACCAAATCCCCCACAGGTCATTTCATTCCGCATGCTAAAATATGTTCTTACCTCTGGGTTAAGATTTACCTTGTCTTCTGGCCATCCTTCGACAATTACCCGCTGCAACTGCTGCATGCATCTGTCTTCCTTCATGGCGGAGCATAATTCAAGCAGCCTTCTCTCTGTCACCGGAATATATTCAGTTTCCTTGACATCATCATCGTCATCCATATGTTCACTGCTCATTCAATGGATGTATGCCCTTGACAGTGTATCTGCAAGGAACATCTTCCTACCCAGGTAGTACAGAACTGTAATGTTGTAAACTTGCAACCACATCAACATATTCTGCAGTCGCTTCGGGTATTTCCCCAATTCTTTTTTCATTATCGCTTCCAATGGCCTATGATCGGTCAGCACTGTGACTTGTTGACCAAATGTATACTGGTGAAAGCGTTCACATGCGTAGACTACTGCTAACAGTTCTTTTTCAATCTGTGCATACTGAGTTTCTGTGTCTCTAAGTGCTCGGCTGATATAGGCTAAAGGCTGACCCTCTTGCAGCAGTGCAGCCCCCATGCCCTTCTCACTTGCGTCACATTGAATGACCAATGGTTTGTTGTGGTCATAGTATCTCAATACTGGTGCTTCACTCACTAGCTTTTTGATTTTCTCAAAAGCCACTTCATGGATTTCAGACCACGTCCATGGCAAACCTGTCTTCGTTAAATTTCGAATAGGAGCCATCACGTTGGAGATATGAGGTAGAAATTTTGCCAGATAATTTACAAATCCCCCCAATCGTTGAACTTCTTTCATGTTTGTTGGGCACAGCATATCCTTTATTGCTTTTACCTTCTCAGGATCAGGACGTAAACCTTCACTGGTTGTCATGTGACCCAAGAACGATATGGATGTTTGCCGTAAGTTCAATTCTCCGTCATTCAGTCGCATCCCACGTTCATGACATCTCTGCAACAACTTTCTGAGTTTTTTTATCATGATCGGCTGTTGCTTCTTCCATGGTGGTACCTTTCCCAACCACCAGAAGATCATCTGCTTTGTTAATGACTCCTTCCAAGTCAGCCACATTGTTAAATAGTACCCTCTGAAATATCTCAGGAGCTGGAGCAATCCCAAAGGGTAAAACTTTCCATCGAAACCGACCATATGGAGTGGCAAATGTTGTCAAGTGACTGCTGGCTTCATCCAATTTTAGATGCCAAAATCCATCCCGTAGATCTAGGGTAGAGAATAATTTACTGTCAGCCAGTTCTTGGAGTAGATCGTCCAATACAGGTAACTGGAAATGTTCCCGTTTAAGAGCCTTATTTAGTGGTCTTGGGTCTATACATATTCGTAGTTTCCCATTTTTCTTGACCACCAGCGCTAATGCACTTACCCATGGTGTTGGCTCACTTACTGGTTCAATCACTTTCTTTTTTACTAGTTTTTCCAATTCCTCTTTCACTTTTCCTTTAAGTGCTACTGGTATTCTCCGTGCAGCTGCTACATGAGGTGTTACGTTTGGATCCACTTCCAAATGTACCTCTACCAGTAACTGACCCAGTTCTTCCTTGAATACATCATTGAATTCTTTTATAATTATGTCCGGGTGTTGGCTGCTGAATTCATCTGATTGAGATACTCTGGCAACCATCTTGAACTTGTCATTATTGACTGTGATGAGGGCCATCTTCTGAATTGCATTTGCCCCAAGTAGTGGATGAAAATCCTCCTTTACAATAACAAACTTTACTGCATATTTCTGTCCATTTTTGGGGTTTTTCATTTTAACCCGACACTCCTCTAATGGTTTCATCTCTGCCCCATTCCACATCACCAGAGTCTTATTAGAGTGTTCAAGTGTTTATCCCATTACATGCTTCTCATTCAATATATTGACTGATGTGCCACTCAGTCAGTTAAGTGCCATACGTGATACACGCTTGGGCGATCATGTTTCGAAAGAGACGTGACTGACTGGGCAGAAAATTATCCCGCAGTAGGTTGCCATTGCTTTCTGCGGTAGACTGGTTGCCGACCAAGGCTATAGAACCCAGTCTGTCCTGCTATTTAACCCATAACTGGAAGGAAGAGACGGATTAATACCTTTTCCAAGGGTATTTGCACGAAAGTGAATGCAATGGATTCAACTGGAATTCGAACTCAGCTCCCCGGTTTCTCGTTCCGAGCCGATATCCACTGTACCACAACGCACATGCACCACTATCAAGCTGAAAAACAACCGGCTTTCCTTTCACCAACATTTCTGCTTTTATTATTTCTTGTCTTACAGTATTGACTTTTTCCCTTATCGTTACACTATCAACCTGTCCATAGTCCGAACCACTACTACTGCCATTGTCAGAACCCTCTTGTGTTTCGACTGTCCGAATATTCTTTTTTCTCGATGATCTGCATTTCACGGCAAAGTGGTTCTTCCCACCACATTTGAAACATATTTTTCCCAAATGCCGGACATGACTCTTTACTCGGTTCATGTCGCAATGTACATGCCCTACACACTCTGTCACTTTGTGCTGAAGGTTTTCTCTTGGGTTTGAACCCGACTGTTTATTCCTTCGGGTCTCAGGATTCTGGACTGTAGCGTAGCGTTTTCTGACAGCTTACATATGTCTATGCATTTTTGTAAATCTAACTGTCTTATTTTCAGTAATTCTGCTTGTATATGGGGATTATGTATTCCAAGAATTATCTGGTCTCGCAGTACTGATGAAACACAATTGTCACAAAAATTACATGTTTTCACCAATGTCCGAAGTGCCATAATAAATGCTTTAACAGTTTCCGACTCCCCCTGTTTCCTTGTATGGAAAATGTACCGTTCGTATGTTTCATTCGTTTCCCCTATAGCATATCTATCGAACGCCTGAATTATTTCGTCAGGTGTTCTCTCCTCTTCAGGAGTTACGAACTGAAACCCATAATACAGTACTGTTTCTTATTTTATTTTCCACACACACACACACACACAATAAAAATTAATTCACACCACATGTATCTCAAAAAATACAATTGCGCGGGAATTCACTCCTTACCATACCCTGTGGGGTCAAAAACAAGGACTGCGCACCCAAAAGCTTGGACATAGTGGAAAGCACACCACGTGGTCAAAAATATGATTTATTGACCAATCAGGGCTCGACATTAGAAACCCATTTCTTAATCTCCCCGGAGCCTCACCATTCAGATATAAGGAAGGTAGAAACTCTCAACACACAGAGGGAGAACAGCGACAAGCTGACATCAAAGGCACACGGACAGCTTCGAGCATACACACAGAGAGAATTCAGCAGTTCACACAACAGACTGAAACACGTATCAGTGAACATTCTTTCACCGTCTCTTTCTCCCATCTCGCTCGCTACACATCGTTCTACCTTTTCCCTCTCACATTCCCAGTTCCTTTCTTTTTCCATGTTTTTTTTTTTTTTTTTTTACAGCTTGACGGACAATTTCATTTTTGTCCAAAAAAAAATAATTCTTTTATTTTGTTTTTTTTTTTACAAAAATAAACAGAAGTTTATTTTACTTTATTTGTAGTGCATTTTTCTTTTTATTATTTGTTTGAGGGACTTCTTAGCCCCTCTATAACACCTTCAATGCCTTGCCTCCCAGCGTATGAAGCAAAAGTGCCGTTTGGTACTGTACCGGCTGTCTCGACAGATACGTGATAATAGCGTAATTATGCCATTTCAGTTTTAAAAGTTTCCAGTTCGCCGATAAATTATTTTCCATGCATAAGGGTGGTGGAGGTCTTATGCCAGCCACAGGTCTGTTTGTTTCATCTAAGCCGAGTTCCGACATTTTTTTTCCTCCAAGTGCCTACAAATTAAACTAGAAAAATTAACAATTAAAGGCTACTTATCTTGGTTCGTCCAAATGTTAAGATTATCGTCAAGAGTTCAAAGATAAAAACAAATCCTTGATGAAATTTTTCAGACAGAAAACAAGGTTCTGTGTCTCTGTGTGCGTTTAAGCAAGAAAGTCAGACAGAAGACAAAGTTCTGTGTCTGTGTGTGCGTTAGGCAGCGGTGAGTAGAGAGAGACTTACATGTGATGTAGTAGTCTTAGGCAGTCTATGAATTTCTACTGACGAAGGTTGAGAAAATCGTGAATTTATGTATAGAAGGTGGCTCGACGAGCAAGCGCGGGAGAAATTTTGTTTATACAAGAAAAATCTGTGATTGGCTTAAAAATAAACCAATCAACAAAACACACGTGAAAGTTGCTTCTGAGGTGAAAGGTTAAAGCGACTGCGATTGTTAAATTGTCCTATACAATAACAGTAGTTATTTATAAGCCAATCGCAGATGAGTAAAGTACATAGGTCGAATGTGGGTAACAAAAGCACATAGCGACCGCTATAATACCCTTCCCCAGATTAAAAAAAAAGAAAAACATTTTTTTTTAATATGTACAATATTGTTTGAATCTGGAAGGCCAGTGGACCCTCCTTCCTTTTCTCATAACTTGTTGATCTGGTGAATCTGGTTGAGAACTACTAGTTTTTGTTTGTGAAGATGCTGATGATGATTGAGTGGAAATAGCACTCCGCTCAATGTGCGCTGGTTTAAGGCGATCGATCGAGATGTTCGATTGACCACTATTGAGCTGAACGGTAAAAAATTTGGTGTGTCGAGAGAGAACTTGAAATGGACCTGAGTAGTTGGGTGTCAATGACTTCTTGGTGAGGTCTTGTCTTACAAAAACAAAATCACAAGTGTTCAGAGAAGAAATAATATAGGTGTCCTTTGTCTGGAAACGAGTAGGCGTAAATGACAAGGCTGACATCTTGTTTTGAAGATACTGGATAAAAGTTGATGACGGCTCTAGAGCTGAATTCACGGTCAGAAATTGCCCTGGCAATACTAGTGGTTTGCCAAACACTAGATCCACGGATGAATAGGGTAGATCTTCCTTAAAAAGAGATCGGAGTGATAACATAACTAATGGTAAATTCTCCATCCAGGATTGGTTGTTGTCGCAGTTGGAGCTGGTTAACGCAGCCTTTAATGGCCGGTGGAAGCGTTCGACAAGGCCATTAGCGCATGGGTGATATGCTGTGGTTGAAATTTGCTTCGCCCCAAGAAGATTAAGGAATTCTTTAAATAATGTCGACTGAAATTGAGGACCACAGTCTGTCGTTATTACTGATGGGCATCCATAGACTGAAATCCAGTCTTTCAATATTGCCTTAGCGACAGACTCTGCGGTTGTTACTTGAAGTGGGATGGCAACAGGCCACTGCGTAAATCTATCAATGATCGTGAGGATGTATTGGTATCCGTGTACTTCGGGTAACGGACCCACTAAATCAATATGGATGTGAGAAAAGCGACCGTCAGATGTAGTGAAATTCCCTGGTGGGGATTTAGTATGCCGATGTATTTTCGTACGCTGGCAAACAAGGCAACACTGAGTCCAGTGCTTAATATCAACATTCATGTTTGGCCAGACAAAACGTTCACAAATAAGTTTGGTCGTCATTCTTCGTCCAGGGTGAGACATGGAATGAAAATGGTCGAAAATTTGTCTTCTCATTACAACAGGAACTAAGGGTCTGGGATGAGGAGTGCTGACATCGCATGCAATTGATTTATCACTGAGGGGCACGGGACGTTGCTCAATTTTTAACGACGAGCCTTTTACTGAATCCAACAAGTTCGTCTCCCTTTGCTGTGCGTCGGTGATATTCTCAAGATCTAGTTTTTCTTTAACCACGTTAAGTAATGATGCTCTTGAAAGGGTGTCGGCAACAGTGTTGTCACTTCCTTTAACATACCGAATGCCTGTAGTAAATTGAGAGATGAAGTTTAGGTGCCTGTAGTCACGGGGATTATATTTGTTTGTTTTTGCATGAAGAGCAAAAATTAAAGGCTTATGGTCAGTAAAAACTGTAAAGTCTCGGCCTTCTAAAATGTGTCGAAAATGTTTTATGGAAAGGAAAATTGCTAGTAACTCCCGTGAGAAAGTGCTGTATTTTTTGTGTGTGTGTGTGTTTCAGAAAGTTTGACAGAAAAAAAGGAAATAGGTGTAGTCTCTTTCTCTGTGTGCTGGTGTAAAACGGCTCCCAGTGCTTCTGCTGAGACATCGGTAGTTAGTGAAAGCTGTGCTGAATCGTCATCACGCAAATAGTTAAGTTTGGTGTAATTTGCTAGAGCATTTTTGAGTCGGTAAAGGCAGCAAGAGCTTCGTCCGACAGAGTTAACTTCGCGTTTCGTTTACTCTGGATGCAAAGTAGGTTGGTCAGAGGTGCCAGGATATGGGAACAGTTAGGGATGAACTGACGATAGTAGTTTATCAATCCTAAGAAACGTCGAAGTTGTCGAAGCGTTGTTGGTTGCGGAAACTCCTGGAAGGCTTCGACTTTATCTTGGATAGGTGTGATTCCGGTACCATCAATTACATGACCAAGGAAATTCAGTTTAGGTATGGCAAACACACATTTATCTGGGTTGATTTTCAATCCGAAATGCTCTAAACGCTCAAAAACTTGCGTGGCGTGAAGCACGTGTTCGTCCATGTTGGCGCTTGCTACTAAAGTAAATCATCAATATATGCAAACGAGTGGGACAAACCAAGCAGTGTTTCGTCTATTAAGCGTTGGAATGATTGTGCCACGTTTCGATGTCCAAAAGGCATTCGGAGGAATTCATATAACCCGAAAGGGGTTGTGATGGCAGTTTTATGTATGTCTTCTGCGGCTACTGGGATTTGGTGAAAAGCTTTTCTTAAGTCGATCTTAGTGAAGATCTTTGCTCCCTGTAACGAGATAGTGAAATCTGCTAAGTTTGGCACAGGGTATTTGTCAGGAATTGTCTGTGCATTCAAACGTCGATAAGCTCCACAGGGTCTCCACGCCCCCTCCTGTGATTTGGGTACCATGTGGAGTGGAGATGCGAAAGGGCTTGAAGGAGGGCGAATTATGCCTAGATCCAACATGTACTGAAATTCAGCACGTGCTATTTTATATTTTTCAGGCCTGGCGGGCCAGATGTCTGTATTTCATGTACTGTTTTATGTTTTACTGTTTCTGTGTATGTGAAGGGTTGAGAAAGTTTTGGAAATTTATCCAGTACATGCTGGAGTGGGTTATATTCCGGCAAGGCAACATATATTTTAGTAGATGTAAGTGTGGAGGTAATTCCTGAGTAAGTAAGATCAGTTGTCTGGTTTATCAGCGTGTGATTAGCCATGTTTACAGCTAGCTTGTAATGCGCTAGGAAGTCCACGCTGAGTATTGGGAATTTTACGTCCGCCACCGTAAAAAACCATTGAAAAACTCTCTTCAATCCAATGTTGAGGGTCAATGAGACCTGGCCATAAGACTGGATTTGCGAGCCGTTAGCTGCGCGTAAAATATACGCTGATTTTTTTCATGGAAAAATCTGACCTGGGCGGTATCACGCTCACTTGAGCACTAGTATCTACTAAAAACAATTGATCCATGTTATGATCACGAACATAAAAAAGACGGTTTGTTCTATCTTCACCAACAGCAAATTCCGCCTTTATTCGCTGCTGGATGTGGCGTTTCCCTGTTGTTTGGATTTTTTTTTTTTTAATCATATCACCCCGAGCAAGGCGGTAACGCCACTGACGTGCAGGGGGCTACGGAAGAGTGAAAAGATTTGAAAAGAGAAAGCCGGAAACCACATCCTAAACAGAAAATAAGGGATAAGCCTCTTCACCCGTTCAATAGACGTGGGTGGAGTGTAAACCGGGCGATAGTTTAGTCTATCTACTCCAATTGAAAAAAAAAAAAAGAGAAAAGAAAAAAAATAAGAGTAAAAGTTTGGAAAAGAGAAAGCCGGAAACCACATCCTAAACAGGAAATAAGGGATAAGCCTCTTCACCCGTTCAATAGACATGAGTGACGTGTAAACCGGCTAATAGTTTAGTCTATCTACTCCAATTGAAAAAAAAAAGAGAAAAGAAAAAAAATAAGAGTAAAAGTTTGCAAAAGAGAAAGCCGGAAACCACACCCTAAACAGGAAACAAGGGATAAGCCTCTTCACCCGTTCAATAGACGTGGGTGGAGTGTAAACCGGGCGATAGTTTAGTCTATCTACTCCAATTGAAAAAAAAAAAAAAGAGAAAAGAAAAAAAATAAGAGTAAAAGTTTGGAAAAGAGAAAGCCGGAAACCACATCCTAAACAGGAAACAAGGGATAAGCCTCTTCATCCGTTAAATAGACATCTCTGCATAAATCAAATAAATGCACCAAATTTCAATATTCCACCCTAACTCGCAATGTTTTATGCAAATAGCATCAGCCTTGCCTTAATATTCCTCTTCTACAAAAAGACTTATAACTAAGTAAGGTGAAGTTTGACAATTAACAGAATAAAGCAGCACTAGTGCTGTTAAAAAAACACTCACTGGATGGTCCAGGAGAGAGTACACCTGTCAAAGTTTGAGTCTGTACACAACTTTCTGACAGTCTCAGATCTTCTACCCCTACAGCAAAAAGTAGTAGCATACAGATCACAATATGCAGTTAAGGAATTGTTATCTAGTATGGCATATACCATACAGGCAGTTCTAAAAACAAAGATGAATATATCCTCATTTGTTACTGTGCTCATAAATAAGTCTATAGACATAACCAACCACAAACATCTTGTTGTATATGTCTAAATTATTGACCCTGTGAGCTTTCAACCAAGTACTCATTTTGTTGCAAATAAAGAGTGTGTTGATACAACAGGTGTAGCAATTGCGAAATCAATCCAGGACGTCATTTTAAAACTATAAATCTCATTAACAAAAGTGATGAGCATGGGATCGGATAGAGTTGTCATAATGACTGTGAGAAACAAAGGCTGCACAGTCATATTGCTAGGTCCAACCCCACATGGTAAATATGCACAGTGTTGCCCACTCCCTGGCCTTGTTAACATCACAAGCAGCAGAGTCAATAGCAGATCTCAAAGGGCATCAGCACATACTGACTGATTTGTTTTTTTACTTCCATGCTAGTCCAAAATGAGCAGCCAAAATAAAACACACAGAGAAACTGCTGAAAGATCCAATGCTCACTTTCAAAGAGCTGCATACCATCTAACAGCTATCACATTACAATGTTCTTCAGGCTGTGCATAGGACAATTGATAGCCTGCTGACATACTTCACTGAAGTGTCTAAGGATTTCATCAAAGACCTAAAAGAAAAAAAGAAAAAGATTGCGACAAAGTTCATCAGCATCATTGCTCTCATGATGGATATCATGGCCCGAGTAACAATCTTATTCAAGTTCCCGCAAAAAGAAAACATGGATGTGGCTTTAATAAAAGTGAAATTAGATATTGCTATAAATGATCTGAAAAAAAAAAAGGAAATGACATCTCCCAACTTGACAGTATTAGCCGGAGACATCCAAGGGAATATGTACAAGGGTAAGCATCAGATCCCAAATGGATTGAAGATGGAGAGGATTGCCAGATGACTATGCAGCCCCTCATCAATGCTGTTCAGTCTCAACTGGAGTGGGATCTGCTAAAGAAAGTTGTCAAAGCACAGCACTCCCCCAGAGACAGCATGTGGAAACTTTGGGCAATGGTAACAAAATATCACCTAGAAGACTTCCCCAACTGGCCACCATCTTGACTGTATATATAGCTAGCTGTAAACGAAGGTTCTCTGCTTAGAACCCAATCCTCACCCATCACCAGAATAGGTTGTCATTGGAACATTAAGAGCAGCTTCTCAGAGTGAATCTGGGACCCAAAACGTCAGTTCCCTTTTGAAGAGGCACTAACCAAATGGAAAAGGTTAAAGCAGAGAAAGCTGTACACTATAGATTACAAGTAATCATTGACAAATACTCTTCACATTAATCTGCTCAAAATACACCACAAACATACCTGCATCATTTGATATTTCTCAACATACTTTCCACTGTTTTCATTAAGTTTCATAATGACTGACATGGTTAATTTTCTTATCAATTAAAATAAAATTTGATTTAATTGGTTATTTTTAGACTAAAAGATCTTGGTGACTGTTGGCTGTAAAGCTCATGAGAATGTTTTGTTTATGTACTAAAAAATAGCACTCTTATTAATTTACTTTGGTGCTATAGTCCCCATTTTGTTTTTATTTAAATTTGTGCGATATTTAATTCGCATGACACTTATTTTATTTGATAATTTATTTTAGTATTATATGTTATTACAGAAAAATATTTTCTTTGAATTTTGTATCCTACAGAAAGTTTGAAACGTCACTGATGAATTTTAGCCCCAAGCTGGTTCAAGGGAGATTACTTACATTTTTTTTTTTAAAGAAAGTTCACCTAATCTAATTTGTTTTTTTTTTTACAAGAGTTAACACAGCAAATTTATTAATATAATTTACAAAAACAAAACAACTTATTCTGTCATAATTCTTTAAAAAAATATAGTTCTTAATCGAACTGTGATTAAGTGTTTTTGTTTTAAATGTATGAATCAAATTTAGAAAAAAGGTTTCTTTGTCAGTTTAAGTTATTCAAAATGATTGTTTTTCGGCAATGGTTAAAAAAAAAACAAAAAAAAAACACTTAGTTTGAAGCCCTGCAGTTTAACACTACAATTTATTAAGAAACTGTAGTTTGGACCAATCAAATTTCCTGGGAATCCATTTTAAATCAAATCTGTGGGTCCCGGGACTGATTAAACTAAAAAGCTATCAACATCACTGTGTGTGTGTGTGTGTGTGTGTGGAGAGAGAGAGGGAGAGAAAGAGAGAAATATCAATCTAGGTACCTTCAAAGATTAGCCAAAAAAAGGATACATGATGAAAAAATGTTTGATAATTTTTTTTTTTAAGAAGTTTTAAGTCTTTTGGTTAAAAATCTTGTTTTTCTGATATCAATGTAGCGCCTTAAATTTGAGGGATTTTGTTTTTCAATGAAAAACAAAAACCGTATGGGGATACACATTTTTTTTATTAAAATAAGCAACAGAAAAACAATAGAACATTCTAGGAAAATTGGATCAAAACAGCAGTAGAATTTAGATTACATTTTTATATTTCTCAACCAATCAGCTAAAAACTTAGAATAAGAACATTCTAGAAAAATAGGCTTGGAAGTAAATTAACACAAAAATATTTAGGCCCCAAAACAAAAA
>JBBBDQ010007142.1:0-31952 GCA_037127315.1 Ascarosepion bandense | reverse complement strand
ACCCCGGTGAAGAGGTCTCCAGTCCAACCGGAAAGGGGTTCCCAAAAGGAAAAGAGCCCCTCGCCTAGTATGGAGATGGAGGTGGAAAGGGCAGCGTCTCTCAAACGTGGGAGAGACGAGGAAGCGGAGGAAGAACACGACAGCCCGAAGTCGCGGCGGAGAAGCAGGAGCAGAGAGAGAAGAGTACATAAAGTGAAATGCTCGTCACTACCGGTGTCCCCCGTGAGAAAGACTTATGCGGACAAGGCAAGAAGCCTTCCCGCTTCCACGCTTAAAGCTTCCCAGTCCCCAGTTTTTAAACTGACCCCCCTGGCTAAATCTAGCGCTTCAACTCCCACTCCCTCCCCTTCTCCTACTCCCACTCCCTCTAGGGCTAAGAAAAAAATGCCCTCCCTCGCGGGGACGCCCTGATGAAAGTACAGGACAACATTTCAGAGGAGTGGTCTTCGCAGCGACGAAGGCTACTGAAGCCTCTTTTAAAATTGACCTCTGTGAAGGGTCTCTCTACGGAAGACCCGAGGAACTTTGCCCAGGCCCCAGGTGTCATCACCCTGGTTAGGAATACCGGGGGGAACCTGCGGGTCTGGGACCACATCGCAGAGGTCCAGAAGCATTATACCAATTTAAATATGGTCAAAGAACATTCACCAGAGCTAAGAAAAAATGACTAAAAATTGTTCGGGGAGGTTCCCCTTCGTATTACTCCACCCCTGCTTATATAGGGTGGTAAAATTAATTTATCCAACGGACGTCGGCGGTATTGTCCTAGACGGACGAATTACGTCCGATATAGGTACAGGGTCCCTAGACAGTCCGTCGGGGTCCCAGCCACCAGAGATTTTTTCCCCGTATGTGATTAGAGCCGTTGTTGCATGTTTTTTCTGTTTCTCTTTTTCAGGTCTTAAGAAATGTCTATCAAGATAGCCAGTTTGAATGCGTATGGCCTGAGGGATCGGGGTAAGGCGGCTCGCCTGCTTCGTGACCTCTTGTCGTACGGCGTGGATGTGGCCGCGATCCAAGAGACTCACTTTGTTTGCGAAGTCGACTCGTGTGTGCTGTCTAGCGACTTTGTCGTTTATTCAGCATATGGGAGCCGGCGGGCCAGAGGTGTTTCTTTGCTGGTTAAGCGTACCCTGGACGCGAGGGTTGACCTTGTCCATGTCGGTGCCGAGGGCCGGCTGATCGTGGCCGATATTGCAGTGAAAAGCAAGTCGTTCCGGCTGATTGCGGTTTATGCGCCCAATGTTCAAGGTGAGCGTGTCTCTTTCTTTCGGCTGTTGGAGCCCTTCATGGTGCATTCAACACGGCTAATCTTAGTTGGGGACTGGAATGCCATCCTAACCCCCAAATGGGATAGAGGGAGGGGCGCTAGCGGGTGGAGTGGTGATCGTAGCCTGGTCAATCTTGTCGGCGATTTTGGTCTCGTCGACAGATACCGGGTCGATCATCCGGAAGGGAGCATGTGGACGTGGACGCGTAGTTGGCCTTCTACCCGGGTATCTGCGTACCTGGATAGGATGTTAGTGAGAGAAGCCGACATAGACTTCTTAGAATGTCCAACGTTCCACTGGTTAGGCTACACGGACCACAAACTCGTTTGTGCCCGTGTGGTGTTAGATTTTAGGCCTAGGTTGGCTGGTTATTGGAAGTTCAATCAGTCCTTACTGGACAGGCGGGACTTTCGTGACCAGCTGACAAAACTAGTTCAGCGGGCGTTAATTGGGCGAGTCATTGGGAGTAAGTGGTGGGTTAGTCTTAAGGACTCCATTAGGTCTTTCGCCACCAAATATAGCCAGCGGCTCAACCTAGATAAGGCTGCGGAGGCAAAGACACTTAGAGCTAATTTCGCCCGGGCGGAGGCTGGTGGGGATTCCCTAGAGATAGCCTTAGCCAGGGAGGCCCTGGAGCGTTCGACTAGCGGGCGCTACATGGGTCAGGTAATTAGGGCTAAGTTAAGCAAGATGTCTTCCGAAGCTGTGAAAATGGGCGCGGAACTGCGCAAGGAAGAAATTCGCCGAGCCGGCGACCGGTACATTCGAGAGGTACGCGACCCGGAGGGACATCTCCTTAGGTCGACCGACGACATGTGCGAGGCGTTCCGGCAGCATTTCGAACACCGATTTACCAAGGAGCCTGGTCTCCGTGACGAGGACTTTCGCAGCTATTTGGCTGACTTTCCCCGGCTTTTGCCGGCTGAAGCGGCTAGCTGCGAAGGGGAGATTACGGAGGACGAAATCTACGTGGCTTTGAAGAAGGTCGGCAGTGGCAAGTCGCCAGGTTTGGATGGTTTGCCCTATGAATTGTACTTGAGGATGTCGCACCTTTTTGTCCCGCTCTTGGCTGTCGTGTTCAACCACTGGTTTCGGCAGGGGTCCATCCCCGGTCGGATCACCAGGGGCGTGATCACGCTGTTGAGAAAAGGCAAGAAGGTTGGGAGGGAACTAGACGATTACAGGCCCATAACTCTGCTAAACACAGAGTTAAAGATTTTGGCCAAGATCATGACGAATCGCTTGCAGCTAGTTGCCGAGTCTCTGTTGGAACCGGATCAGACTTGTTCTGTGAAGGGGAGAACAATTCAGAGCAACCTGCACTTGATTCGCACGATCATAGAGGGTGTAGAAGACGACGATGAGGCCGCGCTGATCAATTTAGATCAGTCCAAGGCATTTGATAGGATTGACCATGGCTACCTGGCTGCTGTCCTGCAGGCCGCCGGATTCAAACCCGACTTCAGCCGCTGGATTAGCCTTCTGTATCGCTCCCCCCAGGCTGTGGTACAGGTGAACGGGAAGCTGTCGGGCGCTTTCGCGCTGTCTAGGTCGGTCCGACAGGGTTGTCCACTGTCTTCTCTCCTTTATGTCTTGGCGTTGGAGCCCCTCCTTAGCCGGCTAAGGGACGAGACTGGCAGTCCGGTCCTGCGTGGAATTGAAGTCCCTGGCGGAGCTCGAGCCAGGGTTTCTGCGTACGCCGATGACGTAACGACCTTTGTGTCCTCCCGCAGGGACATAGAGGCGGTACACCAGGCGCTTGTACGGTACGAGAAGGTGACAGGGGCCAGAATTAACTGCGACAAGTCATCCGGCTTGCGGTTAGGTGCCTGGAAGGGAGTTTCCCTCCCGGGGCCCTTCAGCTGGACGGACGGGCCGGTCAAGCTCCTCGGAGTTTGGTTCGGTCCGGACTTACAGCTGGAGAAAAACTGGTCAGAAGTACTGGCAAAGGTCGGCGCGTCGGTCAAGATTTGGCGTCGACGGGGTCTCTCCGTGAAGGGCTTGGCGGAGGTGTGTAACACATACCTCTTTCCCATGATCCTTTACCGGCTGTCAGTACTTCCCCTTTGTGACGATCATGAGAAGGCGCTCGAGCGTTTGCTATTCTCCTGTCTTTGGAGAGGACGCAAACACATGGTCGACAAAGGAGTCTGTTGCCTCCGTCCGTGTCAAGGGGGTCTGGGGATGCCACACTTGAGGAGCCACGTGCTCGCTTCAAGGTTGGCATTCCTCAGGCGCGCGTTGGAGGAAGATCGGTTGCTTGCGGGGGTAGTGAGGGACATGTTCCCTTGCCTTACCATCACGCCCCCGACCCTATGGCTGACCGTCAGGCCTTGGGTGCGACCGAAATTCCTGCTCGAATGTCTGGCGGCTTTACAGGCCATTCCACGGTCCAGTGACCTTTCACAGCCTAGGAAAATCTTCTATCGGGGATTAGTGGAGGGCGCCGTGAAGGATAAGCTGTGGAGTAAGCTCGGCATGTCGAGAGTGGAGTACCGCTCTCATTGGTCTTGGGCGCCAGGTGCGGACTGGCTCAGCAACTCTGAGTTTTCTCTGACCTGGCGATTGGCTCGGAATGGTTTGTCTCTCAATGACAAGCGTTTCGCAATGGGCCTGGCGGATTTGCCAGATTGTGAACGTTGCAACCTTGGAATTAAGGAGACGTCTGCGCACGCCTTCTTCCATTGTTCGCGCGTTCGCCCGTTGTGGGCGCGTGTCGGCGAGTTGACTGCTCGTATCGCGCCTCGGGAGCTCGTGCTCATTGATCGCGCATACGCTGTGGACAATGTGTTGCCCCCGTACTCTGGAGTGAAGCGGATGGTGTTTCTGACGCTGCTGGCTTCGGCTAGAATGGTGATATGGACGACGCGACTGGAGGAAGTCTTGCGGGGCGGTCGTCTTTCGGATCAGGATCTAATCCGATATTTTGAGCACCAGCTCAAAATGAAGATTAGAACTGAACGGAAACGGCTGCACCCGACAGACTTTGGCGAAAGGTGGATACATGCAGCGAGCCTGGTTCGTGTGACCGGGGCTAGCCTTGATTTTCTTTTTTAGATCTGCTAATCACATCGGGGGGGATTCCTTTGGAACCCTTCCCGTGGTTAAGGTAGATATTCTTTTGTGTACCTAGTTAATGTGAGTGTATGGGTTGTCCTAGCCTGTTCCCGGCTCCAACGCTTTTGTTATGATCCAGTTCGAGATCCCCTTTGTCCTTTGTTATTTTGTCCCGTTTCATTCTCGGCTGGGTCAGCCTTATATATTCTCCAGTCCAATTTATTTTTGTTCCCTGCTGCTCCATTCCCCTTAGAAAGAGTGCTTCTTGATTTTGTCTTTTAAGACAGAATACAGCGGCCTCTTTAATTATGTGGGTGTGTTTGGGTCTTACTAACACCATGTATAGGATGTTCATTTGAAATTTTTTTAGTTTGGGGATTTTTATTTCTTCATTCCCCCTTCCCATCATGTCATTTCATGCACAAATTTTTAAATCTATTTTTGTATTATATTTGTCACAAATTTTTATGTACATTTGGGGCGTTTTGTAGGTCCCTGGTATGGTTTTTGCGGTATTTTGGTGTACGATATGTATGAGTGTTGATGGACAAATTCTTATGGTGATTGAGAAAATTGTAACGTATGTATGGGTCGTGAATCCGATTAGCTAGGTATAAGATAGAGTACTGAAGACCACCCCAAGTTTTGTTCCCCCTCCCATTTTTCGGCCTTGTGCCATAATCTTTGTAATAAAAGATAAATAAAACTAGTCATTTCCTCCCAATCTTGTGTTGTGTGGTAAATGGCAGAGGATCAAAGTGTAGTATCTGTTCCTGAGTGATACTTACTATTGCTTTGTTTCCTGGACAATTGTGTTCCAGCCTAAGTTTATTGCTCAGGCCCGCGCAAAAGTAGCGGTAAAACGCGAAACGCCGGAAGACAAGCGTCCGTGGTTCGGCCTCTTGGGAGGCATGGCCTCGGAAGGGCCTGGGGAAGTAGTTCCTCCCACCATGGCGTCGGTGGGAGGAAAGGAGGGTGACTGGCAGCTACCGCCACGGGAGTCACCCTCCGTAGCGTCCGTAGCAGCAGCAGCATCCCCCAAACCATCGACCTCGGGGTGGACAGGGGAAAGATCGTCATGAAAAACGAAGAATTCTACGAGGAAATGAAAGGAAAATATGCGCAGTATATTAAGGGAACTGAGCTAGTCTCAGTTCCGGAACAACTAGCGCAAATTGAAGTGCGTATTATTACGCTTATAACAAAAGACATAAAAACTCACAAGTTGGTGGGAGTAACCAGAGAAGTTTTTGAGGAGGCGTTATCAGCTCTGAAACTAAATGCTAGGGCCGTGGCGAGGAAGAGCAATGCCATGTGGGACGTCCTGCTGGCTTCAGCGGACGAAGCCAAAAGACTAATTGGGGTAGTTCTGGAGACAAAAACGCTCCAACTCCACACTGAGTTTATGGGGACCAAAAAAATCAAGGTTACCCTGCATGGCGTCCCCATGGACATTGCGGAGGACCACATAGGTGCCTTTTTCGCCCATTATGGAAAGGTGGCCTGTGTTTCCTCGCTGCGGTCCAAAGCAGGTATCTTAACAGGCGACATGACCCTGCAGGTGACTATAACGAAGGAAAACATTCCCAAAATTCCTAACATCCTCACCTGCAGGGGTCGCGTAATATTCATAATTGTTGAAGGAAGAAAACCGTGCTGTTGGGTCTGCGGGGCGGCGGAACATGTAGCAAAAACCTGCCCCACCAAGAATCCTGCCCCAAAGGCCCAACCAGCCAAGCAGCCACAGCAGGAGCAAGGCAAACCAAAGACGGCAACACCAAAGACGGCATCACCAGCACCGGCTCCAGCTGCCAACAAGGACGGCGAGTGGCAGGTGGTAGGCAGGAAGAAGAATAAGACACCATCCCCGGCGAAGGTGCCGCCACCTGCCAAAACGCCGGCTAAGATGAAGGAGACCCCGGTGAAGGAGACCCCGGTGAAGAGGTCTCCAGTCCAACCGGAAAGGGGTTCCCAAAAGGAAAAGAGCCCCTCGCCTAGTATGGAGATGGAGGTGGAAAGGGCAGCGTCTCTCAAACGTGGGAGAGACGAGGAAGCGGAGGAAGAACGCGACAGCCCAAAGTCTCAGCGGAGAAGCAGGAGCAGAGAGAGAAAAGTGCACAAAGAGAAATGCTCGTCTCTACCGGTGTCCCCCGTGAGAAAGACTTATGCGGACAAGGCAAGAAGCCTTCCCGCTTCCCCGCTTAAAGCTTCCCAGTCCCCAGTTTTTAAACTGACACCCCTGGCTAAATCTAGCGCATCAACTCCCACTCCCTCCCCTTCTCCTACTCCCACTCCCTCTAGGGCTAAGAAAAAAAAATGCCCTCCCTCGCGGGGACGCCCTGATGAAAGTACAGGACAACATTTCAGAGGAGTGGTCTTCGCAGCGACGAAGGCTACTGAAGCCTCTTTTAAAATTGACCTCTGTGAAGGGTCTCTCTACGGAAGACCCGAGGAACTTTGCCCAGGCCCCAGGTGTCATCACCCTGGTTAGGAATACCGGGGGGAACCTGAGGGTCTGGGACCACATCGCAGAGGTCCAGAAGCATTATACCAATTTAAATATGGTCAAAGAACATTCACCAGAGCTAAGAAAAATGGCTAAAAATTGTTCGGGGAGGTTCCCCATTTTACTCCACCCCTGCTTATATAGGGTGGTAAAATTAATTTATCCAACGGACGTCGGCGGTATTGTCCTAGACGGACGAATTACGTCCGATATAGGTACAGGGTCCCTAGGACAGTCCGTCGGGGTCCCAGCCACCAGAGATTTTTTCCCCGTATGTGATTAGAGCCGTCGTTGCATGTTTTTTCTGTTTCTCTTTTCAGGCCTAAGAAATGTCTATCAAGATAGCCAGTTTGAATGCGTATGGCCTGAGGGATCGGGGTAAGGCGGCTCGCCTGCTTCGTGACCTCTTGTCGTACGGCGTGGATGTGGCCGCGATCCAAGAGACTCACTTTGTTTGCGAAGTCGACTCGTGTGTGCTGTCTAGCGACTTTGTCGTTTATTCAGCATATGGGAGCCGGCGGGCCAGAGGTGTTTCTTTGCTGGTTAAGCGTACCCTGGACGCGAGGGTTGACCTTGTCCATGTCGGTGCCGAGGGCCGGCTGATCGTGGCCGATATTGCAGTGAAAAGCAAGTCGTTCCGGCTGATTGCGGTTTATGCGCCCAATGTTCAAGGTGAGCGTGTCTCTTTCTTTCGGCTGTTGGAGCCCTTCATGGTGCATTCAACACGGCTAATCTTAGTTGGGGACTGGAATGCCATCCTAACCCCCAAATGGGATAGAGGGAGGGGCGCTAGCGGGTGGAGTGGTGATCGTAGCCTGGTCAATCTTGTCGGCGATTTTGGTCTCGTCGATAGATACCGGGTCGATCATCCGGAAGGGAGCATGTGGACGTGGACGCGTAGTTGGCCCTCTACCCGGGTATCAGCGTACCTGGATAGGGTGTTAGTGAGAGAAGCCGACATAGACTTCTTAGAATGTCCAACGTTCCACTGGTTAGGCTACACGGATCACAAACTCGTTTGTGCCCGTGTGGTGTTAGATTTTAGGCCTAGGTTAGCTGGTTATTGGAAGTTCAACCAGTCCTTACTGGACAGGCGGGACTTTCGTGACCAGCTGACAAAACTAGTTCAGCGGGCGTTAATTGGGCGAGTCATTGGGAGTAAGTGGTGGGTTAGTCTTAAGGACTCCATTAGGTCTTTCGCCACCAAATATAGCCAACGGCTCAACCTAGATAAGGCTGCGGAGGCAAAGACACTTAGAGCTAATTTCGCCCGGGCGGAGGCTGGTGGGGATTCCCTAGAGATAGCCTTAGCCAGGGAGGCCCTGGAGCGTTCGACTAGCGGGCGCTACATGGGTCAGGTAATTAGGGCTAAGTTAAGCAAGATGTCTTCCGAAGCTGTGAAAATGGGCGCGGAACTGCGCAAGGAAGAAATTCCGCCGAGCCGGCGACCGGTACATTCGAGAGGTACGCGACCCGGAGGGACATCTCCTTAGGTCGACCGACGACATGTGCGAGGCGTTCCGGCAGCATTTCGAACACCGATTTACCAAGGAGCCTGGTCTCCGTGACGAGGACTTTCGCAGCTATTTGGCTGACTTTCCCCGGCTTTTGCCGGCTGAAGCGGCTAGCTGCGAAGGGGAGATTACGGAGGACGAAATCTACGTGGCTTTGAAGAAGGTCGGCAGTGGCAAGTCGCCAGGTTTGGATGGTTTGCCCTATGAATTGTACTTGAGGATGTCGCACCTTTTTGTCCCGCTCTTGGCAGTCGTGTTCAACCACTGGTTTCGGCAGGGGTCCATCCCCGGTCGGATCACCAGGGGCGTGATCACGCTGTTGAGAAAAGGCAAGAAGGTTGGGAGGGAACTAGACGATTACAGGCCCATAACTCTGCTAAACACAGAGTTAAAGATTTTGGCCAAGATCCTGACGAATCGCTTGCAGCTAGTTGCCGAGTCTCTGTTGGAACCGGATCAGACTTGTTCTGTGAAGGGGAGAACAATTCAGAGCAACCTGCACTTGATTCGCACGATCATAGAGGGTGTAGAAGACGACGATGAGGCCGCGCTGATCAATTTAGATCAGTCCAAGGCATTTGATAGGATTGACCATGGCTACCTGGCTGCTGTCCTGCAGGCCGCCGGATTCAAACCCGACTTCAGCCGCTGGATTAGCCTTCTGTATCGCTCCCCCCAGGCTGTGGTACAGGTGAACGGGAAGCTGTCGGGCGCTTTCGCGCTGTCTAGGTCGGTCCGACAGGGTTGTCCACTGTCTTCTCTCCTTTATGTCTTGGCGTTGGAGCCCCTCCTTCGCCGGCTAAGGGACGAGACTGGCAGTCCGGTCCTGCGTGGAATTGAAGTCCCTGGCGGAGCTCGAGCCAGGGTTTCTGCGTACGCCGATGACGTAACGACCTTTGTGTCCTCCCGCAGGGACATAGAGGCGGTACACCAGGCGCTTGTACGGTACGAGAAGGTGACAGGGGCCAGAATTAACTGCGACAAGTCATCCGGCTTGCGGTTAGGTGCCTGGAAGGGTGTTTCCCTCCCGGGGCCCTTCGGCTGGACGGACGGGCCGGTCAAGCTCCTCGGAGTTTGGTTCGGTCCGGACTTACAGCTGGAGAAAAACTGGTCAGAAGTACTGGCAAAGGTCGGCGCGTCGGTCAAGATTTGGCGTCGACGGGGTCTCTCCGTGAAGGGCTTGGCGGAGGTGTGTAACACATACCTCTTTCCCATGATCCTTTACCGGCTGTCAGTACTTCCCCTTTGTGACGATCATGAGAAGGCGCTCGAGCGTTTGCTATTCTCCTGTCTTTGGAGAGGACGCAAACACATGGTCGACAAAGGAGTCTGTTGCCTCCGTCCGTGTCAAGGGGGTCTGGGGATGCCACACTTGAGGAGCCACGTGCTCGCTTCAAGGTTGGCATTCCTCAGGCGCGTTGGAGGAAGATCGGTTGCTTGCGGGGGTAGTGAGGGACATGTTCCCTTGCCTTACCATCACGCCCCCGACCCTATGGCTGACCGTCAGGCCTTGGGTGCGACCGAAATTCCTGCTCGAATGTCTGGCGGCTTTACAGGCCATTCCACGGTCCAGTGACCTTTCACAGCCTAGGAAAATCTTCTATCGGGGATTAGTGGAGGGCGCCGTGAAGGATAAGCTGTGGAGTAAGCTCGGCATGTCGAGAGTGGAGTACCGCTCTCATTGGTCTTGGGCGCCAGGTGCGGACTGGCTCAGCAACTCTGAGTTTTCTCTGACCTGGCGATTGGCTCGGAATGGTTTGTCTCTCAATGACAAGCGTTTCGCAATGGGCCTGGCGGATTTGCCAGATTGTGAACGTTGCAACCTTGGAATTAAGGAGACGTCTGCGCACGCCTTCTTCCATTGTTCGCGCGTTCGCCCGTTGTGGGCGCGTGTCGGCGAGTTGACTGCTCGTATCGCGCCGCGGGAGCTCGTGCTCATTGATCGCGCATACGCTGTGGACAATGTGTTGCCCCCGTACTCTGGAGTGAAGCGGATGGTGTTTCTGACGCTGCTAGCCTCGGCTAGAATGGTGATATGGACGACGCGACTGGAGGAAGTCTTGCGGGGCGGTCGTCTTTCGGATCAGGATCTAATCCGATATTTTGAGCACCAGCTCAAAATGAAGATTAGAACTGAACGGAAACGGCTGCACCCGACAGACTTTTGCGAAAGGTGGATATATGCAGCGAGCCTGGTTCGTGTGACCGGGGCTAACCTTGATTTTCTTTTTTAGATCTGCTAATCACATCGGGGGGGATTCCTTTGGAACCCTTCCCGTGGTTAAGGTAGATATTCTTTTGTGTACCTAGTTAATGTGAGTGTATGGGTTGTCCTAGCCTGTTCCCGGCTCCAATGCTTTTGTTATGATCCAGTTCGAGATCCCCTTTGTCCTTCGTTTTTTTTTGTCCCGTTTCATTCTCGGCTGGGTCAGCCTTATATATTCTCCAGTCCAATTTATTTTGTACCTTACTTCTCCCATCCCCTTAGAAAGAGAGCTACTTGATTTTGTCTTTTAAGGCAGAATACAGTGGCCTCTTTAATTATGAGGGTGTGTTTGGGTCTTACTAACACTCTGTATATGATGTTCATTTGAAATTGTTTTTATTTTGGGGATTTTCTGTTTCTTCATACCCCTTCCCATCATGTCATTTCATGTATAAATCTTTAAAGTTATTTTTGTATTATATTTGTAAATAATCACAAATTTTTATGTACATTTGGGGCGTTTTGTAGGTCCCTGGTATGGTTTTTGCGGCATTTTGGTGTACGATATGTATGAGTGCTGATGGACAAATTCTTATGGTGATTGAGAAAATGTAACGTATGTATGGGTCGTGAATCCGATTAGCTAGGTATAAGATAGAGTACTGAAGACCACCCCAAGTTTTGTTCCCCCTCCCATTTTTCGGCCTTGTGCCATAATCTTTGTAATATAAGATAAATAAAACTAGTCATTTCCTCCCAATCTTGTGTTGTGTGGTAAATGGCAGAGGATCAAAGTGTAGTATCTGTTCCTGAGTGATACTTACTATTGCTTTGTTTCCTGGACAATTGTGTTCCAGCCTAAGTTTATTGCTCAGGCCCGCGCAAAAGTAGCGGTAAAACGCGAAACGCCGGAAGACAAGCGTCCGTGGTTCGGCCTCTTGGGAGGCATGGCCTCGGAAGGGCCTGGGGAAGTAGTTCCTCCCACCATGGCGTCGGTGGGAGGGAGGAAAGGAGGGTGACTGGCAGCTACCGCCACGGGAGTCACCCTCCGTAGCGTCCGTAGCAGCAGCAGCATCCCCCAAACCATCGACCTCGGGGTGGACAGGGGGAAAGATCGTCATGAAAAACGAAGAATTCTACGAGGAAATGAAAGGAAAATATGCGCAGTATATTAAGGGAACTGAGCTAGTCTCAGTTCCGGAACAACTAGCGCAAATTGAAGTGCGTATTATTACGCTTATAACAAAAGACATAAAAACTCACAAGTTGGTGGGAGTAACCAGAGAAGTTTTTGAGGAGGCGTTATCAGCTCTGAAACTAAATGCTAGGGCCGTGGCGAGGAAGAGCAATGCCATGTGGGACGTCCTGCTGGCTTCAGCGGACGAAGCCAAAAGACTAATTGGGGTAGTTCTGGAGACAAAAACGCTCCAACTCCACACTGAGTATATGGGGACCAAAAAAATCAAGGTTACCCTGCATGGCGTCCCCATGGACATTGCGGAGGACCACATAGGTGCCTTTTTCGCCCATTATGGAAAGGTGGCCTGTGTTTCCTCGCTGCGGTCCAGAGCAGGTATCTTAACAGGCGACATGACCCTGCAGGTGACTATAACGAAGGAAAACATTCCCAAAATTCCTAACATCCTCACCTGCAGGGGTCGCGTAATATTCATAATTGTTGAAGGAAGAAAACCGTGCTGTTGGGTCTGCGGGGCGGCGGAACATGTAGCAAAAACCTGCCCCACCAAGAATCCCTGCCCCAAAGGCCCAACCAGCCAAGCAGCAGCCGGAGGAGCAAGGAAAACCTAAGACGGCATCACCAGCACCGGCTCCAGCTATCAACAAGGACGGCGAGTGGCAGGTGGTAGGCAGGAAGAAGAATAAAACACCATCCCCGGTGAAGGTGCCGCCACCTGCCAAAACGCCGGCTAAGAAGAAGGAGACCCCGGTGAAAGAAACCCCGGTGAAGAGGTCTCCAGTCCAACAGGAAAGGGGTTCCCAAAAGGAAAAGAGCCCCCTCGCCTAGTATGGAGATGGAGGTGGAAAGGGCAGCGTCTCTCAAACGTGGGAGAGACGAGGAAGCGGAGGAAGAACACGACAGCCCTAAGTCGCGGCGGAAAAGCAGGAGCAGAGAGAGAAAGGTGCACAAGGAGAAATGCTCGTCGCTACCGGTGTCCCCCGTGAGAAAGACTTATGCGGACAAGGCAAGAAGCCTTCCCGCTTCCCCGCTTAAGGCTTCCCAGTCCCCAGTTTTTAAACTGACCCCATTGGCAAAAGCTAGTGCCATAACTCCTACTCCCTCCCCTTCTCCTACTCCCACTCCCTCTTAGGGCTAAGAAAAAAAATGCCCTCCCTCGCGGGGACGCCCTGATGAAAGTACAGGACAACATTTCAGAGGAGTGGTCTTCGCAGCGACGAAGGCTACTGAAGCCTCTTTTAAAATTGACCTCTGTGAAGGGTCTCTCTACGGAAGACCCGAGGAACTTTGCCCAGGCCCCAGGTGTCATCACCCTGGTTAGGAATACCGGGGGGAACCTGAGGGTCTGGGACCACATCGCAGAGGTCCAGAAGCATTATACCAATTTAAATATGGTCAAAGAACATTCACCAGAGCTAAGAAAAATGGCTAAAAATTGTTCGGGGAGGTTCCCCTATTTTACTCCACCCCTGCTTATATAGGGTGGTAAAATTAATTTATCCAACGGACGTCGGCGGTATTGTCCTAGACGGACGAATTACGTCCGATATAGGTACAGGGTCCCTAGGACAGTCCGTCGGGGTCCCAGCCACCAGAGATTTTTTCCCCGTATGTGATTAGAGCCGTCGTTGCATGTTTTTTCTGTTTCTCTTTTTCAGGCCTAAGAAATGTCTATCAAGATAGCCAGTTTGAATGCGTATGGCCTGAGGGATCGGGGTAAGGCGGCTCGCCTGCTTCGTGACCTCTTGTCGTACGGCGTGGATGTGGCCGCGATCCAAGAGACTCACTTTGTTTGCGAAGTCGACTCGTGTGTGCTGTCTAGCGACTTTGTCGTTTATTCAGCATATGGGAGCCGGCGGGCCAGAGGTGTTTCTTTGCTGGTTAAGCGTACCCTGGACGCGAGGGTTGACCTTGTCCATGTCGGTGCCGAGGGCCGGCTGATCGTGGCCGATATTGCAGTGAAAAGCAAGTCGTTCCGGCTGATTGCGGTTTATGCGCCCAATGTTCAAGGTGAGCGTGTCTTTCTTTCGGCTGTTGGAGCCCTTCATGGTGCATTCAACACGGCTAATCTTAGTTGGGGACTGGAATGCCATCCTAACCCCCAAATGGGATAGAGGGAGGGGCGCTAGCGGGTGGAGTGGTGATCGTAGCCTGGTCAATCTTGTCGGCGATTTTGGTCTCGTCGATAGATACCGGGTCGATCATCCGGAAGGGAGCATGTGGACGTGGACGCGTAGTTGGCCCTCTACCCGGGTATCAGCGTACCTGGATAGGGTGTTAGTGAGAGAAGCCGACATAGACTTCTTAGAATGTCCAACGTTCCACTGGTTAGGCTACACGGATCACAAACTCGTTTGTGCCCGTGTGGTGTTAGATTTTAGGCCTAGGTTGGCTGGTTATTGGAAGTTCAACCAGTCCTTACTGGACAGGCGGGACTTTCGTGACCAGCTGACAAAACTAGTTCAGCGGGCGTTAATTGGGCGAGTCATTGGGAGTAAGTGGTGGGTTAGTCTTAAGGACTCCATTAGGTCTTTCGCCACCAAATATAGCCAGCGGCTCAACCTAGATAAGGCTGCGGAGGCAAAGACACTTAGAGCTAATTTCGCCCGGGCGGAGGCTGGTGGGGATTCCCTAGAAATAGCCTTAGCCAGGGAGGCCCTGGAGCGTTCGACTAGCGGGCGCTACATGGGCCAGGTAATTAGGGCTAAGTTAAGCAAGATGTCTTCCGAAGCTGTGAAAATGGGCGCGGAACTGCGCAAGGAAGAAATTCGCCGAGCCGGCGACCGGTACATTCGAGAGGTACGCGACCCGGAGGGACATCTCCTTAGGTCGACCGACGACATGTGCGAGGCGTTCCGGCAGCATTTCGAACACCGATTTACCAAGGAGCCTGGTCTCCGTGACGAGGACTTTCGCAGCTATTTGGCTGACTTTCCCCGGCTTTTGCCGGCTGAAGCGGCTAGCTGCGAAGGGGAGATTACGGAGGACGAAATCTACGTGGCTTTGAAGAAGGTCGGCAGTGGCAAGTCGCCAGGTTTGGATGGTTTGCCCTATGAATTGTACTTGAGGATGTCGCACCTTTTTGTCCCGCTCTTGGCAGTCGTGTTCAACCACTGGTTTCGGCAGGGGTCCATCCCCGGTCGGATCACCAGGGGCGTGATCACGCTGTTGAGAAAAGGCAAGAAGGTTGGGAGGGAACTAGACGATTACAGGCCCATAACTCTGCTAAACACAGAGTTAAAGATTTTGCCAAGATCCTGACGAATCGCTTGCAGCTAGTTGCCGAGTCTCTGTTGGAACCGGATCAGACTTGTTCTGTGAAGGGGAGAACAATTCAGAGCAACCTGCACTTGATTCGCACGATCATAGAGGGTGTAGAAGACGACGATGAGGCCGCGCTGATCAATTTAGATCAGTCCAAGGCATTTGATAGGATTGACCATGGCTACCTGGCTGCTGTCCTGCAGGCCGCCGGATTCAAACCCGACTTCAGCCGCTGGATTAGCCTTCTGTATCGCTCCCCCCAGGCTGTGGTACAGGTGAACGGGAAGCTGTCGGGCGCTTTCGCGCTGTCTAGGTCGGTCCGACAGGGTTGTCCACTGTCTTCTCTCCTTTATGTCTTGGCGTTGGAGCCCCTCCTTCGCCGGCTGAGGGACCAGACTGGCAGTCCGGTCCTGCGTGGAATTGAAGTCCCTGGCGGAGCTCGAGCCAGGGTTTCCGCGTACGCCGATGACGTAACGACCTTTGTGTCCTCCCGCAGGGACATAGAGGCGGTACACCAGGCGCTTGTACGGTACGAGAAGGTGACAGGGGCCAGAATTAACTGCGACAAGTCATCCGGCTTGCGGTTAGGCGCCTGGAAGGGTGTTTCCTCCCTGGGGCCCTTCAGCTGGACGGACGGGCCGGTCAAGCTCCTCGGAGTTTGGTTCGGTCCGGACTTACAGCTGGAGAAAAACTGGTCAGAAGTACTGGCAAAGGTCGGCGCGTCGGTCAAGATTTGGCGTCGACGGGGTCTCTCCGTGAAGGGCTTGGCGGAGGTGTGTAACACATACCTCTTTCCCATGATCCTTTACCGGCTGTCAGTACTTCCCCTTTGTGACGATCATGAGAAGGCGCTCGAGCGTTTGCTATTCTCCTGTCTTTGGAGAGGACGCAAACACATGGTCGACAAAGGAGTCTGTTGCCTCCGTCCGTGTCAAGGGGGTCTGGGGATGCCACACTTGAGGAGCCACGTGCTCGCTTCAAGGTTGGCATTCCTCAGGCGCGCGTTGGAGGAAGATCGGTTGCTTGCGGGGGTAGTGAGGGACATGTTCCCTTGCCTTACCATCACGCCCCCGACCCTATGGCTGACCGTCAGGCCTTGGGTGCGACCGAAATTCCTGCTCGAATGTCTGGCGGCTTTACAGGCCATTCCACGGTCCAGTGACCTTTCACAGCCTAGGAAAATCTTCTATCGGGGATTAGTGGAGGGCGCCGTGAAGGATAAGCTGTGGAGTAAGCTCGGCATGTCGAGAGTGGAGTACCGCTCTCATTGGTCTTGGGCGCCAGGTGCAGATTGGCTCAGCAACTCTGAGTTTTCTCTGACCTGGCGATTGGCTCGGAATGGTTTGTCTCTCAATGACAAGCGTTTCGCAATGGGCCTGGCGGATTTGCCAGATTGTGAACGTTGCAACCTTGGAATTAAGGAGACGTCTGCGCACGCCTTCTTCCATTGTTCGCGCGTTCGCCCGTTGTGGGCGCGTGTCGGCGAGTTGACTGCTCGTATCGCGCCGCGGGAGCTCGTGCTCATTGATCGCGCATACGCTGTGGACAATGTGTTGCCCCCGTACTCTGGAGTGAAGCGGATGGTGTTTCTGACGCTGCTGGCTTCGGCTAGAATGGTGATATGGACGACGCGACTGAGGAAGTCTTGCGGGGCGGTCGTCTTTCGGATCAGGATCTATCCGATATTTTGAGCACCAGCTCAAAATGAAGACGTGAACTGAACGGAAACGGCTGCACCCGACAGACTTTGGCGAAAGGTGGATACATGCAGCGAGCCTGGTTCGTGCATCGGGGCTAGCCTTGGATTTCTTTAGATCTGTTAATTCATATCGGGGGACTCCTTTGGAACCTTTCCGTGGTTAAGGTAGAAATTTTTGTGTACCTAGTTAATGTGAGTGTATGGGTTGTCCTAGCCTGTTCCCGGCTCCAACGCTTTTGTTATGATCCAGTTCGAGATCCCCTTGTCCAGCGTTATTTTGTCCCGTTTTTACTCTCGGCTGGGTCAGCCTTATATATTCCCTCTAGTCCAATTTATTTTAACCTGCGTCTCCATTCTGTAGAAAGAGAGCTACTTGATTTTAAGCCTTAAGGCAGAATACAGTGCGCCTTTAATTATGAGGGTGTGTTTGGGTCTTACTAACACTATGTATATGTTTTCATTTGAAATTGTTTTTAGTTTGGGGTTTTTTGTTTCTTCATTCCCCCTTCCATCATGTCATTTCATGTACAAATTTTAAATCTATTTTTGTATTATATTTGTAAATAGTCACACCGTATACATTTGGGGCGTTTTGTAGGTCCCTGGTATGGTTTTTGCATTTTGTACGATATGTATGAGTGTTGATGGACAAATTTTTATGGTGATTGAGAAAATTCGTAACGTATGTATGGGTCGAATCCGATTAGCTAGGTATAAGATAGAGTACTGAAGACCACCCCAAGTTTTGTTCCCCCTCCCATTTTCTTTTGCCTGAAATAATCTTTTGTAATATAAGATAAGAACCAATATTTCCTCCCAATCTTGTGTTGTGTGGTAAATGGTGAGGATCAAAGTGTAGTATCTGTTCCTGAGTGATACTTACGTTATTGCTTTGTTTCCTGACGTTCCAATTGTTTCAAGTTTATTGCTCAGGCCCGCGCAAAAGTAGCGGTAAAACGCGAAACGCCGGAAGACAAGCGTCCGTGGTTCGGCTCTTGGGAGGCATGGCCTCGGAAGGCCTGGGGGAAGTGTCTCCCTCCCACCACTATTCTCGGGGAGGAAAGGAGGGGGATTGGGACGCCATCGCCGATTGGGATCCCCTTCAGTTCCAGCAGCTGGTTTACCAGCATCAGCAACTGTGCTACCAGGACCGGGATCACCTAAACCCTCGACCTCTGGATGGACAGGGGAAAGATGATAATGAAGGGAGAGGAGTTCTATGACGAAATGAAGGTCAAGTGTACGCTCAGCACATTAAAGGAACTGAGCTGGTCTCTGTTCCGGAAGAACTAGCTAAAATAGAAGCGTATTATTACGCTGATAACTAAAGACATCAAGTCTCATAAGATGGTAGGAATAACTAGAGACATTTGAGGAGGCAATTGCAACTCGAAGTTGAATGCTAGGGCCGTGTATGAGGAAGAGCAATGCCATGTGGGATTCCGCTGGCTTCAGCAGGAAGCCAAAAGATTAATTTGAGTTGTCCTGGAGACCAAACGCTACACCTCCACACTGTTGTGACCAGAAGATCAAGGTTACTCTGCATGGAGTGTCCCTTACGGACATTGCAGAGACCACATAGAAGCCTTTTTCGCCAATTATGGAAAGGCATTCTGTGTTTCTCGCTGCGGTCCGCCGGAATTTCAACAGGTTGACATGACCCTGCAGTTGACCATTTCGAAGGAAAATATTCGAAAAATTCGCAACATCCTCACCTGCAGGGTCAGTGATATTGACACGTAGAGGGCAGGAAGCCGTGCTGCTGGTCTGCGGGGCGGCGGAACATGTAGCAAAGACCTGCCCCACCAAGAATCCTGCCCCAAAGGCCCAACCAGCCAAGCAACTACTGCAGGAGCAAGCAAAAGCAAAGACGGCAACACCAGCACGTGGCTCCAGTTTGCCAACAAGGACGGCGAGTGGCAGGTGGTAGGCAGGAAGAAGAATAAAACACCATCCCCGGCGAAGGTGCCGCCACCTGCCAAAACGCCGGCTAAGATGAAGGAGACCCCGGTGAAGGAGACCCCGGTGAAGAGGTCTCCAGTCCAACCGGAAAGGGGTTCTAAAAAAGGAAAAAGAGCCTCGCCTAGTATGGAGATGGAGGTGGAGCGTGCGTCTCTCAAACGTGTGAGAGACGAGGAAGCGGAGGAAGAACGCGACAGCCCAAAGTCTCAGCGGAGAAGCAGGAGCAGAGAGAGAAAAGTGCACAAAGAGGTAAATGCCTGTCTCTACCGGTGTCCCCCGTGAGAAAGACTTATGGACAAGGCAAGAAGCCTTCCGCTTCGCTTAAAGCTTCCCAGTCCCCAGTTTTTAAACTGACCCCCTTGGCAAAAGCTAAAGCTGCAACTCCTACTCCCTCCCCTTCTCCTACTCCCACTCTCCCCGGGCTAAGAAAAATGCCCTCCCGCGTGGGGATGCCCTGATGAAGGTTCCAGAAAATATTTCGGAGGAGGAATTCTCTCAGCGACGAAGGCTACTGAAGCCTCTTTTAAAATTGACTCTGTGAAGGGTCTCCTCTACGGAAGACTCCGAGGAATTTTTGCCCAGGCCCCAGGTGTCATCACCCTGGTTAGGAATACCGGGGGGAACTCGAGGGTCTGGGACCACATCGCAGAGGTCCAGAAGCATTATACCAATTTAAATATGGTCAAAGAACATTCACCAGAGCTAAGAAAATGGCTAAAAATTGTTCGGGGAGGTTCCTTCATTTTACTCCACCCCTGCCTATATAGGTGGTAAAATTAATTTATCCAACGGACGTCGGCGGTATTGTCTCAGATGACGGAATTACGTCCGATATAGTACAGGTCCCGACAGTCCGTCGGGGTCCTAGCCACCAGAGATTTTTTCCCCGTATGTGATTAGAGCCGTTGTTGCATGTTTTCTGTTTCTCTTTTTCAGGTCAACAGTGCCCATCAAGATAGCCAGTTTGAATGCGTATGGCCTGAGGGATCGGGGTGCAAGTGGCTCGTCTGCTTCGCGACCCTGTCAGTGTACGGCGTGGATGTGGCCGCGATCCGGGCGAGACTACCTTTGCTTGCGATGTCGACTGTGTGTGCTGTCTAGCGACTTCGTCGCTTTATTCAGCATATGGGAGCCGGCGGGCCAGAGGTGCTTCTTTGCTGGTTAAGCGTACCCTGGACGCGAAGGTTGACCTTGTCCATGTCGGTGCCGAGGGCCGGCTGATCGTGGCCGATATTGCAGTGAAAAGCAGGCCCGTTCCGGCTGATTGCGGTTTATGCGCCCAATGCTCAAGGTGAGCGTGTCTCTTTCTTTCGGCTGTTGAGCCCTTCATGGTGCATTCAACACGGCTAATCTTAGTTGGGACTGGAATGCCATCCTAACCCCCAAATGGGATAGAGGGGGAGGGGCGCTAGCGGGAGGAGTGGTGATCGTAGCTCAATAACGGGTCATGATTTTGTCCTCGTCGACAGATACCGGGTCGAGATCATCCGGAAGGGAGAAGGTGGACGTGGATGCTAGCGTCTTCACCGGGTATCAGCGTACCTGGATAGGGTGTTAGTGAGAGTAGCCGACATAGACTTCGAATGTCCAACGTTCCACTGGTTAGCTACACGGACCACAAACTCGTTTGTGCCCGTGTGGTGTTAGATCTAGGCCTAGGTTAGCTGGTTATTGGAAGTTCAACCAGTCCTTACTGGACAGGCGGGACTTTCGTGACCAGCTGACAAAACTAGTTCAGTGGTGTTAATTGGCGAGTCATTGGGAGTAAGTGGTGGGTTAGTCTTAAGGACTCCATTAGGTCTTTCGCCACCAAATATAGCCAGTGGCTCAACCCAGATAAGGGTTGCAGGGAGGCGAAGACACCAGGTTTTCACTTGCCCGGGCGGAGGCCAGGGGATTCCTCTAGAAAATAGCCTGCCAGGGGAGGCCCCGGAGCTACGCTCCGACTAGCGGGCGCTACATGGGCTATAATTAGGGCTAAGTTAAGCAAGATGTTCTCCGAAGCTAGAAATTGGCGCGAAATCATGCAAGGGAAGCAGTGCCCCGGCCGAGCCGGCGACCGGTAATACATTCGAGAGGTGGCCGCGACCCGGAGGACATCTCCTTAGCCGACTGACGACATGCGGTGAGGCGTTCCGGGGCGGCATTTCGAACACCGATTTACCAAGGAGCTCGGTCTCCGTGACGAGACTTTTCAGCTATTTGGCCGACTTTCCTCGGCTTTTTTGCCGGCTGAAGCGGTTAGCTGCGAAGGGAGATTATTGAGGACGAAATCTTACGGCTTGAAGAAGGTCGGCAGTGGCAAGTCGCCAGGTTTGGGATATGGTTTGCCCTATGAATTGTACTTGAGGATGTCGTGACCTTTTTATCCCGTTCTTGGCTGTCGTGTTCAACCACTGGTTTCGGGCAGGGGTCCATCCCCGGTCGGATCACCAGGGGCGTGATCACGCTGTTGGAGAAAGGCAAGAAGGTTGGGAGGGAACTAGATGATTGGTGAGGCCCCATGGTACCTGCTAAACACAGAGTTAAAGATTTGGCCAAGATCCTGACGACACCCGCTGGTAGCCATTGCCGAGTTCTGTTGGAACCGGATCAGACTTGTTCTGTGAAGGAGAACAATTCAGAGGAACTTGCACTTGATTCGCACGATCATAGAGGGTGTAGAAGACGACATTGATGAGGCCGCGCTGATCAATTTAGATCAGTCCGGCTGCATTTGATAGGATTAACGCGCCAATTGTCGTTGTCCTGCAGGCCGCCGGATTCAAACCCGACTAGCCGCTGATTTAGCCTTCTGTATCGCCTCCAGGCTGTGGCACAGTGAACGGGAAGCTGCTCGGCGCTATGTTGTCTAGGTCGGTCCGACAGGGCTCGTCCACTGCCTTTCTCTCCTTTGCGCGGCCCGTTGGAGCCCTCCTCGGCCGAGGGACGACTGGCAGTCCGGTCTGCGTGGAATTGAAGCCCTGGCGGAGCTCGAGCCAGGTCATGCGATGGCCGATGACGTGTAACGACCTTGAAACTCTCCCGCAGGGACATAGAGGCGGTACACCAGGCGCTTGTACGGTACGAGAAGGTATTGTGGGCCAGAATTAACTGCGACAAGTCATCCGGCTTGCGTGCTAGTGCCTGAGCAAGCCTCAGTCTCTTCGGCTGGACGGACGGCCGGTCAAGCTCCTCGGAGTTTGGTTCGGTCCGGACTTACAGCTGGAGAAAAACTGGCTCAGAAGTACTGGCAAAGGTCGGCGCGTCGGTCAAGATTTGGCGTCGACGGGGTCTCTCCGTGAAGGGCTTAAGTAGTGTGTAACACATACCTCTTTCCCATGATCCTTTACCGGCCGTCAGTACTTCCCTTTGTGACGATCATGAGAAGGCGCTCGAGCGTCGCTATTCTCCCGTCTTTGGAGAGGACGCAAACACATGGTCGACAAAGGAGTCTGTTGCCTCCGTCCGTGTCAAGGGGCCTGGGGATGCCACACTTGAGGAGCCACGTGCTCGCTTCAAGGTTGGCATTCCTCAGGCGCGTTGGAGGAAGATCGGTTGTTTGCGGGGGGTAGTGAGGGACATGTTCCCTTGCCTTACCATCACGCCCCCGACCCTATGGCTGACCGTCAGGCCTTGGGTGCGACCGAAATTCCTGCTCGAATGTTCAAGGCTTTGAGGCCATTCCACGGTCCAGTGACCTTTCACAGCCTAGGAAAATCTTCTATCGGGGATTTTCAGTGGAGGCGCCGTGAAGGATAAGCTGTGAGGTTGGCATGTCGAGAGTGGAGTACCGCTCTCATTGGTCTTGGGCGCCAGGTGTACAGTGATTGGCTCAGCAACTCTGAGTTTTCTCTAACCTGGCGATTGGCTCGGAATGGTTTGTCTCTCAATGACAAGCGTTTCGAAATGGCCTGCGATTTGCCGATTGTGAACGTTGCAACCTTGGAATTCAAGGAGACGTCTGCGCACGCTCATTGTTCGCGCGTTCGCCCGTTGTGGGCGCGTGTCGGCGAGTTGACTGCCTTACCGCGCCGCGGGAGCTCGTGCTCATTGATCGCGCATACGCTGTGGACAATGTGTTGCCCCCGTACTCTGGAGTGAAGCGGATGGTAGTTTCTGACGCTGCTGGCTTCGGCTAGAATGGTGATAGACGACGTGGCTCGAGGAAGTCTTGCAGGGCGGTCGTCTTTCGGATCAGGATTCAATCCGATATTTTGAGCACCAGCTCAAAATGAAGATTAGAACTGAACGGAAACGGCTGCACCCGACAGACTTTGGCGAAAGGTATTAGCGCAGCAAGCCTGGTTCGTGTGACCGGGGCTAGCCTTGATTTTCTTTTTTTAGATCTGGTTAATCACATCGGGGGGATTCCTTGGAACCCTTCCGTGGTTAAGGTAGAAATTTTTTTGTGTACCTGAAGTTACGTGAGTGTGGTTGGGTTGTCCTAGCCTGTTCCCGGCTCCAACGCTTTTGTTATGATCCAGTTCGAGATCCCCTTTGTCCTTTGTTGGTTTGTCCCAGCCATTCTCGGCTGGCCAGCCTTATATATTCTCCAGTCCAAGTTATTTTTGTTCCTCACACTTATTCTCTTAGAAAGAGTGCTTCTTGATTTTGTCTTTTAAGACAGAATACAGCGGCTCCTTTAATTATGTGCGTTTGGGTCTTACTAACACCATGTATATGATGTTCATTTGAAATTGTTTTTAGTTTGGGGATTTTTACTTTCCATATTCCCTCTTCCCATCATGTCATTTCATGCACAAATTTTTAAATCTATTTTTGTATTATATTTGTCACAAATTTTTATGTACATTTGGGGCGTTTTGTAGGTCCCTGGTATGGTTTTCTTTTTGCGGTATTTTGGTGTACAATATGTATGAGTGTTGATGGACAAATTTTTATGGTGATTGAGAAAATTGTAACGTATGTATGGGTCGTGAATCCGATTAGCTAGGTATAAGATAGAGTACTGAAGACCACCCTCAAGTTTTGTTCCCCCTCCCATTTTTTCGGCCTTGTGCCATAATCTTTTTGTAAAATAAAAGATAAATAAAACTAGTCATTTCCTCCCAATCTTGTGTTGTGTGGTAAATGACAGAGGATCAAAGTGTAGTATCTGTTCCTGAGTGATACTTACTATTGCTTTGTTTCCTGACACCAGTTCCAGCCTCAAGTTTATTGCTCAGGCCCGCGCAAAAGTAGCGGTAAACGCGAAACGCCGGAAGACAAGCGTCCGTGGTTCGGCCTCTTGGGAGCATGGCCTCGGAAGCGGCCTGGGGAGCAGTTCCTCCCACCATGGCGTCGGTGGGAGGAAAGGAGGGTGACTGGCAGCTACCGCCAGGGAGTCACCTCCTCCGTAGCGTCCGTAGCAGCAGCAGCATCCCCCAAACCATCGACCTCGGGTGGACAGGGGGAAAGATCGTCATGAAAAACGAAGAATTCTACGAGGAAATGAAAGGAAAATATGCGTGCAGCATATTAAGGGAACTGAGCTAGTCTCAGTTCCGGAACAACTAGCGCAAATTGAAGTGCGCGTATTATTACGCTTATAACAAAAGACATAAAAACTCACAAGTTGGTGGGAGTAACCAGAGAAGTTTTCGAGGAGGCGTTACCGCTCTGAAACTAAATGCTAGGGCCGTGGCGAGGAAGAGCAATTGCCGCTGTGGATCGTCCTGCTGTTTGTGCGACGGAAGCCAAAAGACTAATTGGGGTAGTTCTGGAGACAAAAACGCTCCAACTCCACACTGAGTATATGGGGACCAAAAAAATCAAGGTTACCCTGCATGGCGTCCCCATGGACATTGTGGGAGGACCACATAGGTGCCTTTTTCGCCTAATATGGAAAGGTGGCCTGTGTTTCTGCTGCGGTCCGAAAAGCAGGTATCTTAACAGGCGACATGACCCTGCAGGTGACTATAACGAAGGAAAACATTCCCAAAATTCCTAACATCCTCACCTGCAGGGGTCGCGTATTATTCATAATTGTTGAAGGAAGAAACCGTGCTGTTGGGTCTGCGGGGCGGCGGAACATGTAGCAAAACCTGCTCCCACCAAGAATCCTGCCCTAAAGGCTCAACCAGCCAAGCAGCCACAGCAGGAGCAAAGGCAAAACCAAAGACGGCAACACCAAAGACGGCATCACCAGCACCGGCTCCGCAGCTGCCAACAAGGACGGCGAGTGGCAGGTGGTAGGCAGGAAGAAGAAGACACCATCCCCGGCGAAGGTGCCGCCACCTGCCAAAACGCCGGCTAAGATAAGGAGACCCCGGTGAAGGATACCCGGTGAAGTGAAGGGTTCCCCCAGAACCGAATCCCGGGAAAGGGGTCTCAAAGGAAAGAGCCTCGCCTAGTATAGAGATGGAGGTGGAAGGCAGCGTCTCTCAAACGTGGGAGAGACGAGGAAGCGGAGGAAGAACACGACAGCCCGAAGTCGAGGCGGAGAAGCAGGAGCAGAGAGAGAAGAGTACATAAAGTGAAATGCTCGTCACTACCGGTGTCCCCCGTGAGAAAGACTTATGGACAAGGCAAGAAGCCTTCCCGCTTCCCGCCATGGCTTCCCATTCCCCAGTTTTTAAACTGACCCCCTTGGCAAGGCTAGTGCCATAACTCCTACTCCCTCCCCTTCTCCTACTCCTACCTCTCGGGCTAAGAAAAAAATGCCCTCCCGCGTGGGGGATGCCCTGATGAAGGTTCCAGAAAATATTTCGGAGGGTTTTCCCAGCGACGAAGGCTACTAAAGCCTCTTTTAAAATTGACTTTCTGTGGAAGGTCTCTCTACGGAAGACCCGAGAACTTTGCCCAGGCCCCAGGTGTCATCACCTCGGCGTAGGGAATACTTCGGGGGAACCTGAGGGTCTGGGACCATATCGCAGAGGTCCAGAAGCATTATACCAATTTAAATATGGTCAAAGAACATTCACCAGAGCTAAGAAAAATGGCTAAAAAATTGTTCGGGGAGGTTCCCCGTATTACTCCACCCCTGCTTATATAGGGTGGTAAATTCTAATTTATCCAACGGACGCCGGCGGTATTGTCCTAGACGGACGAATTACGTCCGATATAGGTACAGGGTCCCTAGGACAGTCCGTCGGGGTCCCAGCCACCAGAGATTTTTCCCCCATGTGATTAGAGCCGTTGTTGCATGTTTTTTCTGTTTCTCTTTTTCAGGCTCAAGAAATGTCTATCAAGATAGCCAGTTTGAATGCGTATGGCCTGAGTGGATCGGGGCAAGGCGGCTCGCCTGCTTCGTGACCTCTTGTCGTACGGCGTGATGTGGCCGCGATCCAAGAGACTCACTTTGTTTGCGAAGCTGACTGTGTGCTGTCTAGCGACTTTGTCGTTTATTCAGCATATGGGAGCCGGCGGGCCAGAGGTGTTTCTTTGCTGGTTAAGCGTACCCTGGACGCGAGGGTTGGACTTTGTCCATGTCGGTGCCGAGGGCCGGCTGATCGTGGCCGATATTGCAGTGAAAAGCAAGTCGTTCCGGTTGATTGCGGTTTATGCGCCCAATGTTCAAGGTGAGCGTGTCTCTTTCTTTCGGCTGTTGGAGCCCTTCATGGCATTCAACACGGCTAATCTTAGTTGGGGACTGAATGCCATCCCCAATCCCCAAATGGGATAGAGGGAGGGGCGCTGGTAGGAGCAAGCATCGAAATTGGTCAACTTGGTCATGATTTTGGTCTCGTCGACAGATACCGGGTCGATCAGGTCCGGAAGGGGAGCATGGACGTGGACGCGTAGTTGGCCTTCTACCTCGGGTATCTGCGTACCTGGATAGATGCTATGAGAGAAGCCGACATAGACTTCTTAGAATGTCCAACGTTCCACTGGTTAGGCTACACGGACCACAAACTCGTTTGTGCCCGTGTGGTGTTAGATTTTAGGCCTAGGTTGGATGGTTATTGGAAGTTCAATCAGTCCTTACTGGACAGGCGGGATTCTTCGTGACCAGCTGACAAAACTAGTTCAGCGGGCGTTAATTGGGCGAGTCATTGGGAGTGGGTGGTGGGTTAGTCTTAAGGGATCAAATAGGGTCTTCGCCACCAAATATAGCCAGCGGCTCAACCTAGATAAGGCTGCGGAGGCAAGGATGACTTTGAGTCACCCTCGCCCGGCGGAGGCTGGTGGGATTCCCTAGAAATAGCCTTAGCCAGGGAGGCCCTGGAGCGTTCGACTAGCGGGCGCTACATGGGCTTGTGGCAATTAGGCTGGGTTAAGCAAGATGTCTTCCGAAGTTGTGAAAATGGGCGCGGAACTGCGCAAGGAAGAAATTGCCGAGCTGGCGACCGGTACATTCGAGAGGAAGGCGACTCCGGAGGGACATCTCCTTAGGTCGACCGACGACATGTGCGAGGGGCGTTCCGGCAGCATTTCGAACACCGATTTACCAAGGAGCCTGGTCTCCGTGACGAGGACTTCGCAGCTATTTGGCTGACTTTCCCCGCTTTTGCCGGCTGAAGCGGCTAGCTGGCAAGGAGACACATATATGAAATCTACGTGGCTTTGAAGAAGGTCGGCAGTGGCAAGTCGCCAGGTTTGGATGGTTTGCCCCATGAATTGTACCGAGATGTCGCACTTTTTGTCCCGCCACTGGCTGTCGTGTTCAACCACTGGTTTCGGCAGGGTCCATCTCGGTCGGATCACCAGGGGCGTGATCACGCTGTTAAGAAAAGGCAAGAAGGTTGGGAGGGAACTAGATGATTACAGCCCATAACTCTGCTAAACACAGAGTTAAAGATTTTGGCCAAGATCCTGACGAATCGCTGCAGTTGAAGCCGCCGAGTCTCTGTTGAACCGGATCAGACTTGTTCTGTGAAGGGGAGAACAATTCAGAGCAACCTGCACTTGATTCGCACGATCATAGAGGGTGTAGAAGACGACGATGAGGTCGCGCTGATCAATTTAGATCAGTCCAAGGCATTTGATAGGATTGACCATGGCTGTTCGGCTGCTGTCCTGCAGGCCGCTTGATTCAAACCCGACTCTCAGCCGCTGGATAGCTTTCCATTGCTCCCCTGGGCTGTGGTACAGGTGAATGGTTAACAAGGCCATGTTGTTCTAGGCTGTCCGACAGGGTTGTCCACTGTCTTCTCTCCTTTATGTCTTGGCGTTGGAGCCTCCTTCGCCGGCTGAGAGGGACGAGACTGGCAGTCCGGTCCTGCGTGGAATTGAAGTCCCTGGCGGAGCCTGGAGCCAGGTTTCCGCGTACGCCGATGACGTAACGACCTTTGTGTCCTCCCCGCAGGGACATAGAGGCGGTACACCAGGCGCTTGTACGGTACGAGAAGGTGACAGGGGCCAGAATTAACTGCGACAAGTCATCCGGCTTGCGGTTAGGCGCCCGTGCGCGTTTCCTCCCGGGGCCCTTCAGCTGGACGGACGGCCACTGCTCCTCTAGCTTGGTTCGGTCCGGACTTACAGCTGGAGAAAAACTGGTCAAAGTGTACTTGGCAAGGTCGGCGCGTCGGTCAAGATTTGGCGTCGACGGGGTCTCTCCGTGAAGGGCTTGGCGGAGGTGTGTAACACATACCTCTTTCCCATGATCCTTTACCGGCTGTCAGTACTTCCCCTTTGTGACGATCATGAGAAGGCGCTCTGAGCGTTTGCTATTCTCCTGTCTTTGAGGAGGGACGCAAACACATGGTCGACAAAGGAGTCTGTTGCCTCCGTCCGTGTCAAGGGGCTGGGGATGCACACTCGAGGAGCCACGTGCTCGCTTCAAGGTTGGCATTCCTCAGGCGCGCGTTGGAGGAAGATCGGTTGCTTGCGGGGGTAGTGGAGGGGGACATGTTCCTTTGCCTTACCACTTCACGCCCCGACCCTATGGCTGACCGTCAGGCTCGGGTGCGACCGAAATTCCTGCTCGAATGTCTGGCGGCTTTACAGGCCATTCCACGGTCCATGGGACTCTTCGCTGCCAGCCTAGGAAAATCTTCTATCGGGGATTAGTGTGGAGGGTGCCGTGAAGGATAAGCTGTGGAGTAAGCTCGGCATGTCGAGACAGAGTACCGCTCTCATTGGTCTTGGGCGCCAGGTGCAGATTGGCTCAGCAACTCGAGTTTTCCGACCTGGCGATTGCCTGGAATGGTTTTACTCTCAATGACAAGCGTTTCGCAATGGGCCTGGCGGATTTGCCAGATTGTGAACGTTGCAACCTTGGAAAATTCAAGGAGACGTCTGCGCACACGCCTTTCTCCATTGTTCGCGTCTCGCCCCGTTGTGGGCGCGTGTCGGCGAGTTGACTGCTCGCATCGCGCCGCGGGAGCTCGTGCTTCATTGATCAGGCATACGCCAGACAATGGTTGCCCTTACCTGGAGTGAAGCGGATTGCAAAGTGTTTCTGATGCTGCTGGCTTCGGCTAGAATGGTGATATGGACGACGCGACTGGGAGGAAGTCTTGTAAGGCGGTCGTCTTCGGATCAGGATCTAATCCGATATTTGAGCACCAGCTCAAAATAAGATTAGAACTGAACGGAAACGGCTGCACCCGACAGACTAGGCGAAAGGTGGATACATGCAGCGAGCCTGTCTTTCGTGCACCGGGGCTAGTCGCCAGATTTTCTTTTTTGTGATTCAAGTTAATCACATCGGGGGATTCCTTTGGAACCCTTCCGTGGTTAAGGTGTAGACATTCTTTTGTGGTATCATAGTTAATGTGAGTGTATGGGTTGTCCTAGCCTGTTCCCGGCTCCAATGCTTTTGTTGTGATCCAGTTCGAGATCCCTTTGTCCTTCGTTTTTTTGTCCTGTTTTATCTTCTATTGGGTCAGCCTTGCTATATTCTCCAGTCCATCTTTATTTTGTACCTTACTTCTCCCATCCCCTTAGAAAGAGAGCTACTTGATTTTTGCCCTTTAAGGCAGAATACAGTATTCTTTAATTGGCGAGGGTGTGTTTGGGTCTTACTAACACTCTGTATACGATGTTCATTTGAAATTGTTTTTATTGTGATTTTCTGTTTCTTCATACCCTTCCCACTGCGTCATTTCATGTATAAATTTTTAAAGTTATTTTTGTATTATATTTGTAAATAATCACAAATTTTTATGTACATTTGGGGCGTTTTGTAGGTCCTCAAAAGGTTTTATGGCATTTTGGTGTACGATATGTATGAGTGTTGATGGACAAATTCTATGGTGATTGAGAAAAAATTGTAACGTGTATGTATGGGTCGTGAATCCGATTAGCTAGGTATAAGATAGGAGTACTGATGACCACCCCAAGTTTTGTTCCCCCTCCCATTTTTCGGCCTTGTGCCATAATCTTTTGTAATATAAGATAAATAAAACTAGTCATTTCCTCCCAATCTTGCGTTGTGTGGTAAATGGCAGAGGATCAAAGTGTAGTATCTGTTCCTGAGTGATACTTACTATTGCCGGTTTTCCCGGACAATTGTGTTCCAGCCTAAGTTTATTGTTTGTGTCTCGCGCAAAAGTAGCGGTAAAACGCGAAACGCCGGAAGACAAGCGTCCGTGGTTCGGCCTCTTGGGAGGCATGGCCTCGGAAGGGCCTGGGGAAGTAGTTCCCACCAACTCTTGCCTCGGTGGAGGAAAGGAGGGGATTGGGCATTACCGCCGCGGATTAATCCCCCTTCAGTTCCAGCAGCTGGCCATTGCCATCAGTAACTGTGCTATCAGGACCGGGATCACCTAAACCCTTCGACCTGGATGGACAGGGGGAAAGATGAGTACGAAGGGAGAAGAGTTCTATGACGAAATGAAGGTCAAGTACGCTCAGTACATTAAAGGAACTGAGCTGGTCTCTGTTCCGGAAGAACTAGCTAGAATAGAAGTGCGTATTATTACGCTGATAACTAAAGACATCAAGTCTCATAAGATGGTAGGAATAACTAGAGACGCATTTGAGGAGGGCAATTGCAACTCTGAAGTTGAATGCTAGGGTCATGAGGAAGAGCAATGCCATGTGGGACGTCCTGCTGGCTTCAGCAGAGGAAGCCAAAAGATTAATTGGAGTTGTCCTGGAGACTAAAACGCTACAACTCCACACTGAATATATGGGGACCAGGAAGATCAAGGTTACCCTGCATGGCGTCCCCATGGACATTGCAGAGGACCACATAGGTGCCTTTTTCGCCAATTATGGAAAGGTGGCCTGTGTTTCCTCGCTGCGGTCCAAGGCCGGAATTTTAATAGAAGCATGGACCTTGCAGTTGACCATTTCGGGAAGGAAAATATCGAAAATTCCTAACATCCTCACCTGCAGGGGTCGCGTGATATTTATTATTGTAGAGGGCAGGAGTCGTGTCGTTGGCCCGCATGGCGGAACATGGCAAAGACCTGCCCCACCAAGAATCCTGCCCCAAAGGCCCAACCATCCAAGCAACTACTGCAGGAGCAAGCAAAAAAGCAAAGACGGCATCACCAGCACCGGCTCCAGCTGCCAACAAGGACGGCGAGTGGCAGGTGGTAGGCAGGAAGAAGAATAAAAACACCATCCCCGAAGGAGAATGGTGCCGCCACCTGCCAAAACGCCGGCTAAGATGAAGGAGACTCCGGTGAAGGAGACCCTCAGAAGAGGTTCCAGTCCAACCGAAAGGGTTCCCAAAAGGAAAAGAGCCCCTCGCCTAGTATGGAGATGGAGGTGAAGGGCAGCGCCCTCAAACGTGGGAGACGAGGAAGCGGAGGAAGAACGTACAGGCCCAAAGTCTCAGCGGAGAAGCAGGAGCAGAGAGAGAAAAGTGCACAAAGAGAAATGCCTGTCTCTACCGGTGTCCCCGTGAGGAAAGACTGACAGGACATGGCAAGAAGCCTTCCTGCTTCCTCACAGCTTCCCCAGTCCCCAGTTTTTAAACTCGACCCCCTTGGCAAAAGCTAGCGCCATAACTCCTACCTCCCTCCTACTCCCACTCCCTCTCGGGCTAAGAAAAAAAAATGCTCTCCCACAGGGATGCCCTGATGAAGGTTCCAGAAAAATATTTCTGAGGAGCATTCTGAAGGGATGGAAGGCTACTGAAGCCTCTTTTAAAATTGACTCCTGTGAAGGGTCTCTCTACGGAAGACCTGGAGGAACTTGCCCAGGCCCCAGGTGTCATCACCCTGGTTAGGAATACCGGGGGGAACCTTGAGGGTCTGGGACCACATCGCAGAGGTCCAGAAGCATTATACCAATTTAAATATGGTCAAAGAACATTCACCAGAGCTAAGAAAAATGGCTAAAAAATTGTTCGGGGAGGTTCCCATTTTACTCCACCCCTGCTTATATAGGGTGGTAAAACTTATATATCCAACGGACGTCGGCGGTATTGTCCTAGACGGACGAATACGTCCGTTA
>JBBBDQ010007140.1:10000-12738 GCA_037127315.1 Ascarosepion bandense | reverse complement strand
TATGTCTGTTCAAATCTATCTATCTATCTATCTATCTATCTATCTATCTATCTATGTCTGTCTAACTATCTATCTATCTATCTATCTATCTATCTATCTATCTATCTATGTCTGTTCCACCCATCAATCTATCTATCTATCTATGTCTGTCTGTCTATCTATCTATCTATCTATCTATCTATCTATCTATCTATGTCTGTTCAAATCTATCTATCTATCTATCTATCTATCTATCTATCTATCTATCTATCTATGTTCGTTCAAATCTATCTATCTATCTATCTATCTATCTATCTATCTATCTATCTATCTATCTACCTATGTCTGTTCAATCTATCTATCTATCTATCTATCTATCTATCTATCTATCTATCTATCTATGTCTGTTCAAATCTATCTATCTATCTATCTATCTATCTATGTCTGTTCAAATCTATCTATCTATCTATCTATGTCTGTTCAAATCTATCTATCTATCTATCTATCTATCTATATATCTATGTCTGTTCAAATCTATCTATCTATCTATCTGTCAAATCTATCTATCTCTATCTATCTATCTATCTATGTATCTATCTATCTATGTCTGTTCAAATCTATCTATCTATCTATCTATCTATCTATCTATGTCTGTTCAAATCTATCTACCTATCTATCTATCTATCTATCTATCCATCTATCTATCTATCCATCAGTGCCTGTCTATATATATCTACCTATCTATCTATCTATCTATCTATCTATCTATCTATCAGTCTGTTCAAATCTATCTATCTATCTATCTGTTCAAATCTATCTATCTATCAATCTATCTATCTATCTATCTATCTATCTATCTATGTCTGTTCAAATCTATCTATCTATCTATGTCTGTTCAAATCTATCTATCTATCTATCTATCTATCTATCTATCATCTATCTATGTCTGTTCAACCATCTATCTATCTATGTCTGTCTATCCATCTATCTATCTATCTATCTATCTATCTATCTATCTATCTATCTATGTCTGTTTCAAATCTATCTATCTATCTATCTATCTATCTATATCTATCTATCTATCTATCTATCTATCTATCTATCTATCTATCTATCTATCTACCTATGTCTGTTCAAATCTATCTATCTATCTATCTATCTATCTATCTATCTATCTATCTACCTATGTCTGTTCAAATCTATCTATCTATCTATCTATCTATCTATCTATCTCCCTTATGTCTGTTCAAATCTATCTATCTATCTATCTATCTATCTATCTATCTATCTATCTACCTATCTATCTATCTATCTATCTATCTATGTCTGTTCAAATCTATCTATCTATCTATCTATCTATCTACCTATCTATCTATCTATCTATCTATGTCTGTTCAAAGCTATCTATCTATCTATGTATGTCTGTTCAAATCTATCTATCTATCTATCTATGTCTGTTCAAATCTATCTATCTATCTATCTATCTATCTATCTATCTATCTATCTATCTATCTATCTATCTATCTATCTATGTCTGTTCAAATCTATCTATCTATCTATCTATCTATCTATGTCTGTTCAAATCTATCTATCTATCTATCTATCTATCTATCTATGTCTGTTCAAATCTATCTATCTATCTATCTATCTATCTATCTATCTATCTATGTCTGTTCAAATCTATCTATCTATCTATCTATCTATCTATGTCTGTTCAAATCTATCTATCTATCTATCTATCTATCTATCTATGTCTGTTCAAATCTATCTATCTATCTATCTATCTATGTCTGTTCGAATCTATCTATCTATCTATCTATCTATCTATCTATCTATCTATGTCTGTTCAAATCTATCTATCTATCTATCTATCTATCTATCTATCTATCTATCTATGTCTGTTCAAATCTATCTATCTATCTATCTATCTATCTATCTATCTATCTATCTATGTCTATTCAAATCTATCTATCTATCTATCTATCTATCTATCTATCTATCTATGTCTGTTCAAATCTATCTATCTATCTATCTATCTATCTATGTCTGTTCAAGTCTATCTATCTATCTATCTATGTCTGTCTTAAATCTATCTATCTATCTATGTATCTATCTATCTATGTCTGTTCAAATCTATCTATCTATCTCTCCATCTATGTCTGTTCAAATCTATCTACCTATCTATCTATCTATCATCTATCTATCTATCTATCTATCTATGTCTGTTCAAATCTATCTATTCTATCTATCTATCTATCTATCTATCTATATCTATCTATCTATCTACCTATCTATCTATCTATCTATCTATGTCTGTCTATCTATCTATCTATCTATCTATCTATCTATCTATCTATCTAAATATGTCTGTTCAAATCTATCTATCTATATATCTATGTCTGTTCAAATCTATCTATCTATCTATGTCTGTTCAAATCTATCTATCTATCTATCTATCAATCATCTATCTATCAATCTATCTATCTATCTATCTATCTATGTCTGTCTAAATCTATCTATCTATCTATCTATCTATCTATCTATCTATGTCTGTTCAAATCTATCTATCTATCTATCTATCTATATATCTATGTCTGTTCAAATCTATCTATCTATCTATCTATCTATCTATCTATCTATCTATATATCTATCTATCTATGTCTGTTCAAATCTATCTATCTATCTATGTCTGTTTAAATCTATCTATCTATCTATCTATCTATCTATCTATGTCTGTTCAAATCTATCTATCTATCTA
>JBBBDQ010007134.1:0-29175 GCA_037127315.1 Ascarosepion bandense | reverse complement strand
GGGGAAAGAGCAATACTTGAGAGAGAGAGGTAATAAGGAAGAGAAATATATAAGAGAGAATGATAAAGAGAAAAGAGAGAAAAGAGGGACTAGAAAGAAAGAGGGAGAAAAGGTCAAGATTTATAAGAAAGAGAGAGGAAAGAGAAAGAATAATATCAAAAAGAGGCAAGGCAATATTCGAGAGTGATATAATAAGGAAGTGAGAAAGAGAGAAGAGAGAGTGATAAAGAAGAAAGAGGAAAGAGAGATAGTAATAAGGAAGAGAGAGGGAAGAGAAAGAATAATATCAAAAAGAGGGAAGGCAATATTCGAGAGTGATATAATAAGGAAGTGAGAAAGAGAGAAGAGAGAGTGATAAAGAAGAAAGAGGAAAGAGAGATAGTAATAAGGAAGAGAGAGGGAAGAGAAAGAATAATATCAAAAAGAGGGAAGGCAATATTCGAGAGTGATATAATAAGGAGGTGAGAAAGAGAGAAGAGAGAGTGATAAAGAAGATAGAGGAAAGAGAGATAGTAATAAGGAAGAGAGAGGGAAGAGAAAGAATAATATCAAAAAGAGGGAAGGCAATATTCGAGAGTGATATAATAAGGAAGTGAGAAAGAGAGAAGAGAGAGTGATAAAGAAGAAAGAGGAAAGAGAGATAGTAATAAGGAAGAGAGAGGGAAGAGAAAGAATAATATCAAAAAGAGGGAAGGCAATATTCGAGAGTGATTTTATAAGGAAGTGAGAAAGAGAGAAGAGAGAGTGATAAAGAAGAAAGAGGAAAGAGAGATATAATAAGGAAGAGAGAGGGAAGAGAAAGAAAATATCAAAAAGAGGGAAGTAATATTCAGAGTATAATAAGGAGGGAGAAAGAGAGAAGAGAGAGAGAAGAAGAAAGAGGAAAGAGAGATAGTGTAATAAGAAGAGAGAGGGAAGAGAAAGAATAATATCAAAAAGAGGGAAGGCAATATCTGAGAGGATATAATAAGGAGGTGAGAAAGAGAGAGAGAGTGATAAAGAAGAAAGAGAAAGAGAGATAGTAATAAGCGAGAGAGAGAGGGAAGAGAAAGAATAAATATCAAAAGAGAAGCAATATTCGAGAGGATATAATAAGGAAGTGAGAAAGAGAGAAGAGAGAGTGATAAAGAAGAAAGAGAGGAAAGAGAGATAGTAATAAGGAAGAGAGGGAAGAGAAAGAATAATATCCAAAAGAGGGAAGGCAATATTCGAGAGGATATAATAAGGAAGTGGAGAAAGAGAGAAGAGAGAGTGATAAAGAAGAAAGAGGAAAGAGAGATAGTAATAAGGAAGAGAGAGGGAAGAGAAAGAATAATATCAAAAAGAGGGAAGGCAATATTCGAGAGTGATATAATAAGGAAGCAGAGAAAGAAGAGAGAGTGATAAAGAAGAAAGAGGAAAGAGATAGTAATAAGGAAGAGAGAGTGAAGAGAAAGAATAATATCAAAAGAGGGGAAGGCAATATTCGAGAGTGATATAATAAGGAAGTGAGAAAGAGAGAAGAGTGAGTGATAAAGAAGAAAGAGGAAAGAGAGATAGTAATAAGGAAGAGAGAGGGAAGAGAAAGAATAATATCAAAAAGAGGGAAGGCAATATTCGAGAGTGATATAAATAAGGAGGTGAGAAAGAGAGAAGAGAGAGTGATAAAGAAGAAAGAGGAAAGAGAGATAGAGACAAGGAAGAGAGAGGGAAGAGAAAGAATAATATCAAAAAGAGGGAAGGCAATATTCGAGGAGATATAATAAGGAAGTGAGAAAGAGAGAGAAGAGAGATGGATGGAAAGAAGAAAGAGGAAAGAGAGATAGTAACAGAGAGAGAGAAGAGAGAAAGACGAACATCAAAAGAGGGAAGAGCCCGAGAGTGATTTTATAAGGAAGGAGAAAGAGAGAAGAGAGAGTGATAAAGAAGAAAGAGGAAAGAGAGATAGTAATAAGGAAGAGAGAGGAAGAGAAAGAATAATATCAAAAAGAGGGAAGGCACAGCCTAGGAAAGATATAATAAGGAAGTGAGAAAGAGAGAAGAGAGTGGATAAAGAAGAAAGAGGAAAGAGAGATAGTAATAAGGAAGAGAGAGGGAAGAGAAAGAATAAATATCAAAAAAAAAAAAAAAAAAAAAAAAAAAAAAGAGGAAGGCAATATTCGAGAGAGTGATTTTATAAGGAAGGAGAAAGAGAGAAGAGAGAGTGATAAAGAAGAGGAAAGAGAGATAGTAATAAGGAAGAGAGAGGGAAGAGAAAGAATAATATCAAAAAGAGGGAAGGCAATATTCAAATGAGAGTGATATAATAAGGAAGTGAGAAAGAGAGAAGAGAGAGTGAGAAGAAAGAGGAAAGAGAGCAGTAATAAGGAAGAGAGAGGAAGAGAAAAAGAATAATATCAAAAAGAGGAAGGCAATATTCGAGAGTGATATAATAAGGAGGTGAGAAAGAGAGAAGAGAGAGTGATAAAGAAGAAAGAGGAAAGAGAGATAGTAATAAGGAAGAGAGAGAAGAGAAGAATAATATCAAAAGAGGGAAGGCAATATTCGGAGAGGATTTATAAGGAAGCGAGAAAGAGAGAAGAGAGAGTGAGAAGAAAGAGGAAAGAGAGACAGTAATACAAAGAGAGAGGGAAGAGAAAGAATGAAGACAAAAGAGAGGGAAGCAATATTCGGAGAGTGATATAATAAGGGAGGTGAGAAAGAGAAGAGAGGGAGTGATAAAGAAGAAAGAGGAAAGAGAGAGATAGTAATAAGGAAGAGAGAGGGAAGAGAAAGAATACATCAAAGAGGGGAAGGCAATATTCGAGAGGATTTTATAAGGAAGTGAGAAAGAGAGAAGAGAGAGAGGAAGGAAGGAGGAAAGAGAGATAGTAATAAGGAAGAGAGAGGGAAGAGAAAGAATAATAAAAAGAGGGAAGGCAATATTCGAGAGTGATATAATAAGGAGGTGAGAAAGAGAAGAGAGATGGAGAAAGAAGAAAGAGGAAAGAGAGATAGTAATAAGGAAGAGAGAGGGAAGAGAAAGAATAATATCAAAAGAGGGAAGGCAAGAAGAATGAGAGTGATTTATAAGGAAGTGAGAAAGAGAGAAGAGAGAGTGATAAAGAAGAAAGAGGAAAGAGAGATAGTAATAAGGAAGAGAGAGGGAAGAGAAATAAGAATAAGACAAAATATGGGATTATAATAATCGATAAAGAATCAATATGAAAGTGAGTGAAGCAAAAAAGAGAGACTAATAATAAAGAGAGAGGGTGATATGGTAGAGATAAGGCAAGAAGAGAGAAGGGTAGTTATGGAGAGTGATGCAATAACGAAGTGAGAGAGGGTGAAAAGATTAATAGAGAAGAAAGAGGGAAGAGAGTATAAGGAAGAGCGAGAGATTGGAGGAAAGGGAGTAATTTTTTTTTTTTTTATAAGCGTTTCACCCCGAGCAAGGCATGTCACTGCCACTACTGTGCAGGGGGCTACGTAGAGTGGAGAAAGGCTGATTAAATATAGGAAATAACAGAGGGTGGGTGATAGGCGGGTGAGGATACCGAGAATGAGGGTTGGGTAGATGAGAGTGTTGTGAGAATAGTTGGGAGTTAGTGTGATAGGAGGTGTCTATTGACCCTACATTTAAACACCTGGAGATTGTAACTGTCGGGAAAGCAGACTTGTGGAAGGGAGTTCCACAGGCGGGAAGCGCGAGAAAAGAAGCTGTTGGAGTAGAATTTACGGTTACATCTTATTTGTTTAACTGTAAAAATGTGGGACCTAGTTGCTAATCTAGTATCTCGTGTAAATTCGTGCTTAGGCGGAACCAGTGATCTAAGCTCATCGGAGCAAAAGAGAAAGTAACATAACATCCAGTCATCTGATATTCCAAAGCAGTTTCCCATAATGATCAGGTTCGACGTTGCTTAACTTCGGTGATTGTACAGGAACCGGTGTTGCAACGTGATATCGTTGTAAGCCTTTTCTGCCTTCACATTCAAGCTTACACCACCTGGTATTCTCAAGCGGTCACTCATCTAGATACTGACTAGGCTGGATATTGCTTAACTTCGGTGATTGTACAGGAACCGGTGTTGCAACGTGATATCGTTGTAAGCCTTTTCTGCCTTCACATTCAAGCTTGCACCACCTGGTATTCTCAAGCGGTTACTCATCTAGATACTGACTAGACTGGACGTTACTTAACTTCGGTGATTGTACAGGAACCGGTGTTGCAACGTGATATCGTTGTAAGCCTTTTCTGCCTTCACATTCAAGCTTGCACCACCTGGTATTCTCAAGCGGTTACTCATCTAGATACTGACTAGGCTGGACGTTGCTTAACTTCGGTGATTGTACTAGGGCCGGTGTTTCAATGAGATATGTCTACAAGTCTAAGAAAAAGAGAGTGAAGACAAAGAATAATAAGGTGGAGAGAGGGAAAAGCAAACAAGAATAATACTGAAGAGAGAGGGAAAATAATGAATGATAGAAATTAAGAAGAGAAGAGAGAATTATAAAGGGAAAACGAGTGAAAAGAATGAGGGTGGGGAGGATAATAATAGACAGAAAGAAAGAAAGCTAATTAAGAGACAGAGAAGGGAGAGTAATTGGAAAAATATTAGTGTCAAAAAGAGAACACAAATCAAAGACAGACTGTGTGAGAGAAAGCGAAAGAGAAAAAGAGAAAAAAATATGTACAATGAGAAAAGGCGCCATTTTATTTGCTTGGATTGTTATTCTATATTTAGCCTGCCCGCGTACCAAGAGAAAACGTAGAATGATAAATCTTCCGTCTCAGATTTGAAACCAGGAATGTCTATTAAGATGAAACAGAGAGACTTACGCCAGTTTCTACAAATGGAAGATCCACACATGGACCAATGGACATGATGAGCAAAGAAATCATAAAGCCATTGCTGTCATAATGTCAACTACCGGGTGCAATTCGACGCGGTCTAATGCTAAAACAAGCTTGTCTCGCAAGATTAATTACGACTGGAAAAAGCCAGATCGATCGGGTGCGCTATACTTTCAGCCTTGTGCCACGTCTAAGATAGGCTTAAGAAATCATCAGTTGAGCCATCCAACGTAGTGTAATGGTTAACAAACTTGTCTTGTTAGATCAATTACAACTGAAAAACAAGTTATTTCTTCAGTGGATGCCCTTTATACTTGGCCTTGTGCCACTTCCAAGCTACGATTAGGAGATCATTAGTGAGGCACTTCGTCGCGATAAAATAATTAGCAAATTTGATTTGCTGTACCAATTACGTCCATAGTGAGTTCGTTTCTCGCTGGGTGCTCTACAATTTCGGCCTTGTGCCACATCTAAGAAAGTCATAGGACACTTCAACGTGGTGTAGTTTTTATCAAGCTTGTCTTGCTAGATCAATTACGACTGAATAGATAGTTCGATCCTAACTGGGTGCCCCATGCTTTCGGTTTTGTTCCATACCTAAGCAGCAATTAGAAAACCACCATAATGTCAAATATTTACATACAATCTACATGTGTGAGTGTGTATCGTTGAAGAAGATTGAAAAGGTAGATTTTAGTATATTGTTTTAAAATTTTGCATTGAACCAACTTCAGTACGCAACATACTCGTCAAGAACACGGATCTATCACATACCTAGAACTACAAAAAGATTTTGATAGTAGAACTTATTGAAAAAAATAAAATCAATATCAATTATGAATACGGCCACAAATACTGGCCGTATTCGGAAATTAAGAATATGCCTACTTTTAGCAACTTTTGTATTGTCTACAATCGCTCTTAAACAACATTTATTAGAGTTTGTTATACTCTTATTTTTATATAAAAATGGTAGTGTCATAATCATTTATTTATATCAAACAATGATTGTTAGTCGAAAGCACTAAGGATTGAAAAATGTTTGGGCAATTTTTACAGTAATTAAGTCCAGAGAAGAGCAAACATTTACAAATACCAGGAAATCTGTACTAAAAACCCTGTCAGTCTAGTTCAACGGAATATTAAAAAAAAGAATTTACTTCTGAAACACACACATAAACGCCCAAAAAATATATACACACTTCAGGAAGGGAAAAATTTATATGTCGTAGATTTATCAAATTGCGATGATACTGCTTACTGTAGGACGATATTTTCTCGACAGACGGCATTACCCTCATTACTGTAGCATGAACAAGTCTGAAATGATGTTGTGTATTGCAGAGGCCGACTACATTGGCGGCCCTTAGACAAGAAATTGAAAATGCATATGCAGGAATCCTACTGGACACTTTGGCCAATGTTTGCCGAAGTAATAAATGACTGGAAGCTAAAGGCTAACATTTTGAGCATCTCTTGTGATTGTAGAGTCCAAAGTTGACTTGTATTAATTTTGTGATATCTGAGTAATAGAGTATTACAATATCTATACAATTGTTTCTTTTTTTTCCTTAAGTGTGTATACATTATTTGGCTGACTCTCTCTGTATCTGTATGTATATATATAACTGTGAATTTATCTTTGAACACGTCTCGAAAAACCCACCGAGTATAAACGCGGAGGGGAAAAATGGAAAAAAAGAAACGATCTAACACTTGAACATTAGTCAAAGTACGAGTCGAAAGGAAAAAAAAACGAGAAGAGGAACCTAACACGTAAAGTGCTCAATACAACAGCAGAGCAAATAAATAAGTAAGTAGCTAACCTAGAGCCAACAGACCTACCACGGTTTCACTTGCCCTGACGATCCATTTAGTGAAACCTTGGTAGGTCTGTTGGCTCTATGTTGGCTACTTACTCATATATATATATATATATATATATATATATATATATATATATATATATATATATATATATATGAGAGAGAGAGAGAGTCAGCCATTTTAATTTGGCTATTACAATGGCAATGCTTTTATTAAACATTGTAATAGCAAAATTCCAATATTAAGCTCGACTTTGTGTTGAGTACACTTTATAAAAGTAAATGTATGAACAGTAGATTTTAATCTATCTGTTCTTTTGTAGCGGAACTCTGGATCCTGATTGGTCATAAATCGCAAAATTCAAAGTACGTCAGAGAAACGGTTTTTCCACAGCTAAAGAAAAATCGTCTCTCTGAGCCACCCCACGTGACTAGATTGAATATTTAAAGATGGTCTCTAACTGGTCACGGTGATCAGTCAAGGGAGGCAGTTTGCTGACACACATCCTAAGTGTAACGTCAACTTCATATCGATCCGGAGATAAAGTCAGGTCGCACCTTGTTCTCTTTCTCGTTCTCAACAATTACTGCTACAAACATTTTGTACGAACTCTTAATACCTCAACTTTATCACTGAACCCGAACTCTTGATACACTTAACTTTCTCGATGAATATTAATTCCGACAACTCTTGTTATTCCTTCTTTTAATAAATTTCTATTTTAACATTCAAAATGTATATTTTATTATTCCACTCTTCTACACTAATCAACACATTCCAACCTGCCGAAAACCAACCTTCTGATGAAAACCTTCTGATGATTATTCAACATAAATCCTGTAAGCTGTAAGGAGTTCGGTTAAGTCTGACACAAGGCCGAACAAAATAAACATTAACCAGCTCCCTACACTTCACTTTCATTTCCTTATTATATATATATATATATATATATATATATATTAAAGAATAAACAACAAAACCGTTGTTGGCAGCAACAGACAACTTTCTAAAAGACCTAAATCCCTTGGAGCAAGAAGAATAAAGCCGAAAGATAAACACTTGCCAATTCATTAAAGTGCTCAACATCTAGATTGCACAGACAGAGCAAAAACGCTTGGCAACGTTAATTCCTATGAAATTAAGGTTCCAGTCGTAACCCGCAATTAACCCGTAACCCTAGTCAGTTACATGTGCATAAAAATATTAAATTTAAATTTAAATTTAAAATTTGAATTTGAAAGTAAAATTAAAATAAAACTAAAAAATGCAGAGAAAAAAACAAAGTGGCGTAAATCATGAGTCATGAGACACCAAGTGATCTGGCGCGTCTTAGACCTCTCGACCACGAATGACAATCGGTCTAAACAAAGTCTAAAACGAAGACGCGCCAGATCACTTGGTGCTTCTCCTATGTGGATAGGGATCGCAGGTTCGAATCCTGCCGAATGACACATATTTTCGTAATAAAAAAATTATCGTAAATAATCAGGCCGTAAGAAATAAATATCTAATACTGTTTGATTATAAACAGAATATCTACTTAAATATGCGTATCTTTCAAAAATAATATTCAAACAAATCATTTCATAGATAGATAGATAGATAGATAGATAGATAGATAAACGACCGACAAGGAAGATTTTATTCATTTTTTATTTAATTTTTCAAATATTCTTACATGTTTTCATTTTGCTGGAGATAAGGAATTTAAAAATGTTCCATAATTTTCAACTTTCCAAGCGCTTTCAGCCTCTTCACAGGCCATTTTCAATAGTTTTATTTCCGGTGTTGTTATGTCCTCATGTTTGACTGTAATATACCTTTTTCTGATTTTAGAGTTTTGTTTTCTTTTAAAGGAGAGTTCTTTAAAGCTGTCACGTGATGCGGGCAGCGGGCATCACGTGTACCTCTGTTTATTTAAAACAAGATTTTCAGAACTCCATTTCCACTGTAAAATAATGTAAGGTTGATGGAAGGAGAAAATTGTTTAATATATAGTGCCTCTTTTATAGCGAGGTGCCTTTTATATTGCAAATTAAATAGTATTTTTGTATTTTCAATCAAAATCTTTCTAATGTGTTCTTGTAAGCTATGGGTTAATAAATGGTTTTATTGCACTATTATTACTAGATAGGTGACATGTAAGGCGTCTACTCAGGGAAGTGGTAGTATGGCCAATATCCGTAACTGATTTATGACAAGAAACACAATCTTGTACAGGGCATTGAATTTCATACACTATATCAGTTGCAGGTTTAGATTTAACAGAGTTGCTATTATTAGAAATAACAAGGTTTGCTGTCTTCCATTTTCTGTAATATATTATAAATTTTACGTTTTACACGTTTTTACATGTTTTTGAGGAATAACGGCAGAACTATGGTGTTTAATAATTCTTCGTCTACAAAATTCGTCAGTTATGTCTCTTTCGAGACATAATCGCCCAAGTGTGTATCACGTATGGCACTTAACTGACTGAAATCTGTAAATCAGTTGGCAAATGTTTTCCGTGACCTGCAAAATCGTATTACTCTTTGTATTGCTAATAATGGAAGATATGTGGAAATTTAAATAAAATTTCAATAAAATATTTAAAAATATAGATTTACTTCTTTCTAATCCTTTTTACAAATTATTTCTATCGCAAATACAAATAAAGTTATAATTTTTTTAAGTACACACGAACTTTATTGACACCCTGTATAACTGAAACATAATTCATTGCCTGATGATATTACATTCAGCAGCGAAACTTTAAAGCTTTTGAATTGTAATATGCTGTTATTATAACAATGATAATAAGTATCTATCTGTCAATCTATAGATAGATAGATAGATAGATAGATAGATAGATAGATAGATAGATAGATATGAACAGACTGAGATAGATAGATAGATAGATAGATAGATAGAGAGATAGATAGATAGATAGATAGATAGATATGAACAGACTGAGATAGATAGATAGATAGATAGATAGATAGATAGATAGATAGATATCAGTGATAAGGCGAAACAAGTTTGTATGCAAATGAATATATATATATTTGTGTGTGTGTGTGTGTGTGTGTGTGTGTGTGTGTGTGTGTGTGTGTGTGTGTGTGTGTGTGAGAGAGAGAGAGAAAGAATTTATTTTACACCTCCTGTTCATATAAAATGATTACGTTTCCTTTTGTGAATCGAACTCTTTTAGTAACTGATGACGAGTGCAATCTTTGCAAAAGATACTGTCAGACATCTTTGATAAATACTCTTGATTGTAACAAGACACGAAAGGAAGCATTTCATTCTGTCTTTTCTGTAACGATGGCATGCAAATAAACTCACACATTATTGATGATTTCTTTTCCTGGCTCCAACTTCTGGTGTGGTATTAATAAACCTTAATATTTGCTTTTCTAATTACAAATTTTCAGTTCCTCCGAAAACATTTTAAGCAATAATCAATAAGAAATTCATCTTACATTCAGTTTATAACCAGTGCTGGAGAATATCTCAGATTACATGAGTTTAGCAGTAGGCCAAAGTCGAAGAAGAGAAGACACTAATAGACACAGGAGGCACTGGCGCGAAAACTTTGGAAAAATATGCAAGAAAAACCCTTAACTTAAATGTCAGTTAGTCACTTCAGTGCCATACGTGATACACGCTTTGGGCGATCAAATTATTAACTGAAATGTCAGTTCGTCACTTCAGTGCCATACGTGATACACGCTTTGGGCGATCAAATTATTAACTTAAATGTCAGTTAGTCACTTCAGTGCCATACGCGATACACGCTTTGGGCGATCAAATTATTAACTTAAATGTCAGTTAGTCACTTCAGTGCCATACGTGATACACGCTCTGTGCGATCAAATTATTAACTTAAATGTCAGTTAGTCACTTCAGTGCCATACGTGATACACGCTTTGGGCGATCAAATTATTAACTTAAATGTCAGTTAGTCACTTCAGTACCATACGTGATACACGCTTTGGGGGATCAAATTATTAACGTAAATGTCAGTTAGTCACTTCAGTGCCATACGTGATACACGCTTTGGGCGATCAAATTATTAACTTAAATGTCAGTTAGTCACTTCAGTGCCATACGCGATACACGCTTTGGGCGATCAAATTGTTAACTTAAATGTCAGTTAGTCACTTCAGTGCCATACGTGATACACGCTTTGGGCGATCAAATTATTAACTTAAATGTCAGTTAGTCACTTCAGTGCCATACTTGATACACGCTTTGGGCGATCAAATTATTAATTAAATATCAGTTAGTCACTTCAGTGCCATACGTGATACACGCTTTGGGCGATCAAATTATTAACTTAAATGTCAGTTAGTCACTTCAGTGCCATACGTGATACACGCTTTGGGCGATCAAATTATTAACTTAAATATCAGTTAGTCACTTCAGTGCCATACGTGATACACGCTTTGGGCGATCAAATTATTAACTTAAATGTCAGTTAGCCACTTCAGTGCCATACGTGATACACGCTTTGGGCGATCAAATTATTAACTTAAATGTCAGTTAGTCACTTCACTGCCATACGTGATACACGCTTTGGGCGATCAAATTAACTTAAATGTCAGTTAGTCACTTCAGTGCCATACGTGATACACGCTTTGGGAGATCAAATTATTAACTTAAATGTCAGTTAGTCACTTCCGTGCCATATGTGATACACGCTTTGGGCGATCAAATTATTAACTTAAATGTCAGTTAGTCACTTCAGTGCCATACGTGATACACGCTTTGGACGATCTAATTATTAACTTAAATGTCAATTAGTCACTTCAGTTCGATACGTGATACACGCTTTGGGCGATCAAATTATTAACTTAAATGTCAGTTAGTCACTTCAGTGCCATAGGTGATACACGATTTGGGCGATCAAATTTTTAACTTAAATGTCAGTTAGTCAATTCAGTGCCATACGTGATATACGCTTTGGGCGATCAAATTATTAACTTAAATGTCAGTTCGTCACTTCAGTGCCATACGTGATACACGCTTTGGGCGATCAAATTATTAACTTAAATGTCAGTTAGTCACTTCAGTGCCATACGTGATATACGCTTTGGGCGATCAAATTATTAACTTAAATGTCAGTTCGTCACTTCAGTGCCATACGTGATACACGCTTTGGGCGATCAAATTATTAACTTAAATGTCAGTTAGACACTTCAGTGCCATACGTGATACACGCTTTGGGCGATCAAATTATTAATTTAATGTCAGTTAGTCACTTCAGTGCCATACGTGATACACGCTTTGGGCGATCAAATTATTAACTTAAATATCAGTTAGTCACTTCAGTGCCATACGTGATACACGCTTTGGGCGATCAAATTATTAACTTAAATGTCAGTTAGCCACTTCAGTGCCATACGTGATACACGCTTTGGGCGATCAAATTATTAACTTAAATGTCAGTTAGTCACTTCACTGCCATACGTGATACACGCTTTGGGCGATCAAATTAACTTAAATGTCAGTTAGTCACTTCAGTGCCATACGTGATACACGCTTTGGGAGATCAAATTATTAACTTAAATGTCAGTTAGTCACTTCCGTGCCATATGTGATACACGCTTTGGGCGATCAAATTATTAACTTAAATGTCAGTTAGTCACTTCAGTGCCATACGTGATACACGCTTTGGACGATCTAATTATTAACTTAAATGTCAATTAGTCACTTCAGTTCGATACGTGATACACGCTTTGGGCGATCAAATTATTAACTTAAATGTCAGTTAGTCACTTCAGTGCCATAGGTGATACACGATTTGGGCGATCAAATTTTTAACTTAAATGTCAGTTAGTCAATTCAGTGCCATACGTGATATAGGCTTTGGGCGATCAAATTATTAACTTAAATGTCAGTTCGTCACTTCAGTGCCATACGTGATACACGCTTTGGGCGATCAAATTATTAACTTAAATGTCAGTTAGTCACTTCAGTGCCATACGTGATATACGCTTTGGGCGATCAAATTATTAACTTAAATGTCAGTTCGTCACTTCAGTGCCATACGTGATACACGCTTTGGGCGATCAAATTATTAACTTAAATGTCAGTTAGACACTTCAGTGCCATACGTGATACACGCTTTGGGCGATCAAATTATTAATTTAATGTCAGTTAGTCACTTCAGTGCCATACGTGATACACGCTTTGGGCGATCAAATTATTAACTTAAATGTCAGTTAATCACTTCAGTGACATACGTGATAAGCGCTTTGGGCGATCAAATTATTAACTTAAATATCAGTTAGTCACTTCTGTGCTATACGTGATACACTCTTTCGGCGATCAAATTATTAACTTAAATGTCAGTTAGTCACTTCAGTGACATACGTGATACACGCTTTGGGCGATCAAATTATTAACATAAATGTCAGTTAGTCACTTCAGTGCAATATTGATACACGCTTTGGGCGATCAAATTTTTAACTTAAATGTCAGTTAGTCACTTCAGTGCCATACGTGATACACGCTTTGGGCGATCAAATTATTAAGTTGAATATCAGTTAGACACTTCAGTGCCATACGTGATACACGCTTTGTGCGATCAAATTATTAACTTAAATGTCAGTTAGTCACTTCAGTGCCATACGTGATACACGCTTTGGGCGATCAAATTATTAACTTAAATGTCAGTTAGTCACTTCAGTGCCATACGTGATACACGCTTTGGGCGATCAAATTATTAACTGAAATGTCAGTTCGTCACTTAAGTGCCATACGTGATACACGCTTTGGGCGATCAAATTATTAACTTAAATGTCAGTTAGTCACTTCAGTGCCATACGCGATACACGCTTTGGGCGATCAAATTATTAACTTAAATGTCAGTTAGTCACTTCAGTGCCATACGTGATACACGCTTTGTGCGATCAAATTATTAACTTAAATGTCAGTTAGTCACTTCAGTGCCATACGTGATACACGCTTTGGGCGATCAAATTATTAACTTAAATGTCAGTTAGTCACTTCAGTGCCATACGTGATACACGCTTTGGGCGATCAAATTATTAACGTAAATGTCAGTTAGTCACTTCAGTGCCATACGTGATACACGCTTTGGGCGATCAAATTATTAACTTAAATGTCAGTTAGTCACTTCAGTGCCATACGCGATACACGCTTTGGGCGATCAAATTGTTAACTTAAATGTCAGTTAGTCACTTCAGTGCCATACGTGATACACGCTTTGGGCGATCAAATTATTAACTTAAATGTCAGTTAGTCACTTCAGTGCCATACTTGATACACGCTTTGGGCGATCAAATTATTAATTAAATATCAGTTAGTCACTTCAGTGCCATACGTGATACACGCTTTGGGCGATCAAATTATTAACTTAAATGTCAGTTAGTCACTTCAGTGCCATACGTGATACACGCTTTGGGCGATCAAATTATTAACTTAAATATCAGTTAGTCACTTCAGTGCCATACGTGATACACGCTTTGGGCGATCAAATTATTAACTTAAATGTCAGTTAGTCACTTCAGTGCCATACGCGATACACGCTTTGGGCGATCAAATTGTTAACTTAAATGTCAGTTAGTCACTTCAGTGCCATACGTGATACACGCTTTGGGCGATCAAATTATTAACTTAAATGTCAGTTAGTCACTTCAGTGCCATACTTGATACACGCTTTGGGCGATCAAATTATTAATTAAATATCAGTTAGTCACTTCAGTGCCATACGTGATACACGCTTTGGGCGATCAAATTATTAACTTAAATGTCAGTTAGTCACTTCAGTGCCATACGTGATACACGCTTTGGGCGATCAAATTATTAACTTAAATATCAGTTAGTCACTTCAGTGCCATACGTGATACACGCTTTGGGCGATCAAATTATTAACTTAAATGTCAGTTAGCCACTTCAGTGCCATACGTGATACACGCTTTGGGCGATCAAATTATTAACTTAAATGTCAGTTAGTCACTTCACTGCCATACGTGATACACGCTTTGGGCGATCAAATTAACTTAAATGTCAGTTAGTCACTTCAGTGCCATACGTGATACACGCTTTGGGAGATCAAATTATTAACTTAAATGTCAGTTAGTCACTTCCGTGCCATATGTGATACACGCTTTGGGCGATCAAATTATTAACTTAAATGTCAGTTAGTCACTTCAGTGCCATACGTGATACACGCTTTGGACGATCTAATTATTAACTTAAATGTCAATTAGTCACTTCAGTTCGATACGTGATACACGCTTTGGGCGATCAAATTATTAACTTAAATGTCAGTTAGTCACTTCAGTGCCATAGGTGATACACGATTTGGGCGATCAAATTTTTAACTTAAATGTCAGTTAGTCAATTCAGTGCCATACGTGTATATACGCTTTGGGCGATCAAATTATTAACTTAAATGTCAGTTCGTCACTTCAGTGCCATACGTGATACACGCTTTGGGCGATCAAATTATTAACTTAAATGTCAGTTAGTCACTTCAGTGCCATACGTGATATACGCTTTGGGCGATCAAATTATTAACTTAAATGTCAGTTCGTCACTTCAGTGCCATACGTGATACACGCTTTGGGCGATCAAATTATTAACTTAAATGTCAGTTAGACACTTCAGTGCCATACGTGATACACGCTTTGGGCGATCAAATTATTAATTTAATGTCAGTTAGTCACTTCAGTGCCATACGTGATACACGCTTTGGGCGATCAAATTATTAACTTAAATATCAGTTAGTCACTTCAGTGCCATACGTGATACACGCTTTGGGCGATCAAATTATTAACTTAAATGTCAGTTAGCCACTTCAGTGCCATACGTGATACACGCTTTGGGCGATCAAATTATTAACTTAAATGTCAGTTAGTCACTTCACTGCCATACGTGATACACGCTTTGGGCGATCAAATTAACTTAAATGTCAGTTAGTCACTTCAGTGCCATACGTGATACACGCTTTGGGAGATCAAATTATTAACTTAAATGTCAGTTAGTCACTTCCGTGCCATATGTGATACACGCTTTGGGCGATCAAATTATTAACTTAAATGTCAGTTAGTCACTTCAGTGCCATACGTGATACACGCTTTGGACGATCTAATTATTAACTTAAATGTCAATTAGTCACTTCAGTTCGATACGTGATACACGCTTTGGGCGATCAAATTATTAACTTAAATGTCAGTTAGTCACTTCAGTGCCATAGGTGATACACGATTTGGGCGATCAAATTTTTAACTTAAATGTCAGTTAGTCAATTCAGTGCCATACGTGATATAGGCTTTGGGCGATCAAATTATTAACTTAAATGTCAGTTCGTCACTTCAGTGCCATACGTGATACACGCTTTGGGCGATCAAATTATTAACTTAAATGTCAGTTAGTCACTTCAGTGCCATACGTGATATACGCTTTGGGCGATCAAATTATTAACTTAAATGTCAGTTCGTCACTTCAGTGCCATACGTGATACACGCTTTGGGCGATCAAATTATTAACTTAAATGTCAGTTAGACACTTCAGTGCCATACGTGATACACGCTTTGGGCGATCAAATTATTAATTTAATGTCAGTTAGTCACTTCAGTGCCATACGTGATACACGCTTTGGGCGATCAAATTATTAACTTAAATGTCAGTTAATCACTTCAGTGACATACGTGATAAGCGCTTTGGGCGATCAAATTATTAACTTAAATATCAGTTAGTCACTTCTGTGCTATACGTGATACACTCTTTCGGCGATCAAATTATTAACTTAAATGTCAGTTAGTCACTTCAGTGACATACGTGATACACGCTTTGGGCGATCAAATTATTAACATAAATGTCAGTTAGTCACTTCAGTGCAATATTGATACACGCTTTGGGCGATCAAATTTTTAACTTAAATGTCAGTTAGTCACTTCAGTGCCATACGTGATACACGCTTTGGGCGATCAAATTATTAAGTTGAATATCAGTTAGACACTTCAGTGCCATACGTGATACACGCTTTGTGCGATCAAATTATTAACTTAAATGTCAGTTAGTCACTTCAGTGCCATACGTGATACACGCTTTGGGCGATCAAATTATTAACTTAAATGTCAGTTAGTCACTTCAGTGCCATACGTGATACACGCTTTGGGCGATCAAATTATTAACTGAAATGTCAGTTCGTCACTTAAGTGCCATACGTGATACACGCTTTGGGCGATCAAATTATTAACTTAAATGTCAGTTAGTCACTTCAGTGCCATACGCGATACACGCTTTGGGCGATCAAATTATTAACTTAAATGTCAGTTAGTCACTTCAGTGCCATACGTGATACACGCTTTGTGCGATCAAATTATTAACTTAAATGTCAGTTAGTCACTTCAGTGCCATACGTGATACACGCTTTGGGCGATCAAATTATTAACTTAAATGTCAGTTAGTCACTTCAGTGCCATACGTGATACACGCTTTGGGCGATCAAATTATTAACGTAAATGTCAGTTAGTCACTTCAGTGCCATACGTGATACACGCTTTGGGCGATCAAATTATTAACTTAAATGTCAGTTAGTCACTTCAGTGCCATACGCGATACACGCTTTGGGCGATCAAATTGTTAACTTAAATGTCAGTTAGTCACTTCAGTGCCATACGTGATACACGCTTTGGGCGATCAAATTATTAACTTAAATGTCAGTTAGTCACTTCAGTGCCATACTTGATACACGCTTTGGGCGATCAAATTATTAATTAAATATCAGTTAGTCACTTCAGTGCCATACGTGATACACGCTTTGGGCGATCAAATTATTAACTTAAATGTCAGTTAGTCACTTCAGTGCCATACGTGATACACGCTTTGGGCGATCAAATTATTAACTTAAATATCAGTTAGTCACTTCAGTGCCATACGTGATACACGCTTTGGGCGATCAAATTATTAAATTAAACGTCAGTTAGCCACTTCAGTGCCATACGTGATACACGCTTTGGGCGATCAAATTATTAACTTAAATGTCAGTTAGTCACTTCACTGCCATACGTGATACACGCTTTGGGCGATCAAATTAACTTAAATGTCAGTTAGTCACTTCAGTGCCATACGTGATACACGCTTTGGGAGATCAAATTATTAACTTAAATGTCAGTTAGTCACTTCCGTGCCATATGTGATACACGCTTTGGGCGATCAAATTATTAACTTAAATGTCAGTTAGTCACTTCAGTGCCATACGTGATACACGCTTTGGACGATCTAATTATTAACTTAAATGTCAATTAGTCACTTCAGTTCGATACGTGATACACGCTTTGGGCGATCAAATTATTAACTTAAATGTCAGTTAGTCACTTCAGTGCCATAGGTGATACACGATTTGGGCGATCAAATTTTTAACTTAAATGTCAGTTAGTCAATTCAGTGCCATACGTGATATACGCTTTGGGCGATCAAATTATTAACTTAAATGTCAGTTCGTCACTTCAGTGCCATACGTGATACACGCTTTGGGCGATCAAATTATTAACTTAAATGTCAGTTAGTCACTTCAGTGCCATACGTGATATACGCTTTGGGCGATCAAATTATTAACTTAAATGTCAGTTCGTCACTTCAGTGCCATACGTGATACACGCTTTGGGCGATCAAATTATTAACTTAAATGTCAGTTAGTCACTTCAGTGCCATACGTGATACACGCTTTGGGCGATCAAATTATTAATTTAATGTCAGTTAGTCACTTCAGTGCCATACGTGATACACGCTTTGGGCGATCAAATTATTAACTTAAATGTCAGTTAATCACTTCAGTGACATACGTGATAAGCGCTTTGGGCGAACAAATTATTAACTTAAATATCAGTTAGTCACTTCTGTGCCATACGTGATACACTCTTTCGGCGATCAAATTATTAACTTAAATGTGAGTTAGTCACTTCAGTGCCATACGTGATACACGCTTTGGGCGATCAAATTATTAACATAAATGTCAGTTAGTCACTTCAGTGCCATATTGATACACGCTTTGGGCGATCAAATTTTTAACTTAAATGTCAGTTAGTCACTTCAGTGCCATACGTGATACACGCTTTGGGCGATCAAATTATTAAGTTGAATATCAGTTAGACACTTCAGTGCCATACGTGATACACGCTTTGTGCGATCAAATTATTAACTTAAATGTCAGTTAGTCACTTCAGTGTGATACGTGATACACGCTTTGGGCGATCAAATTATTAACTTAAATGTCAGTTAGTCACTTCAGTGCCATACGTGATACACGCTTTGGGCGATCAAATTATTAACTGAAATGTCAGTTCGTCACTTAAGTGCCATACGTGATACACGCTTTGGGCGATCAAATTATTAACTTAAATGTCAGTTAGTCACTTCAGTGCCATACGCGATACACGCTTTGGGCGATCAAATTATTAACTTAAATGTCAGTTAGTCACTTCAGTGCCATACGTGATACACGCTTTGTGCGATCAAATTATTAACTTAAATGTCAGTTAGTCACTTCAGTGCCATACGTGATACACGCTTTGGGCGATCAAATTATTAACTTAAATGTCAGTTAGTCACTTCAGTGCCATACGTGATACACGCTTTGGGCGATCAAATTATTAACGTAAATGTCAGTTAGTCACTTCAGTGCCATACGTGATACACGCTTTGGGCGATCAAATTATTAACTTAAATGTCAGTTAGACACTTCAGTGCCATACGTGATACACGCTTTGTGCGATCAAATTATTAACTTAAATGTCAGTTAGTCACTTCAGTGTGATACGTGATACACGCTTTGGGCGATCAAATTATTAACTTAAATGTCAGTTAGTCACTTCAGTGCCATACGTGATACACGCTTTGGGCGATCAAATTATTAACTGAAATGTCAGTTCGTCACTTAAGTGCCATACGTGATACACGCTTTGGGCGATCAAATTATTAACTTAAATGTCAGTTAATCACTTCAGTGACATACGTGATAAGCGCTTTGGGCGAACAAATTATTAACTTAAATATCAGTTAGTCACTTCTGTGCCATACGTGATACACTCTTTCGGCGATCAAATTATTAACTTAAATGTGAGTTAGTCACTTCAGTGCCATACGTGATACACGCTTTGGGCGATCAAATTATTAACATAAATGTCAGTTAGTCACTTCAGTGCCATATTGATACACGCTTTGGGCGATCAAATTTTTAACTTAAATGTCAGTTAGTCACTTCAGTGCCATACGTGATACACGCTTTGGGCGATCAAATTATTAAGTTGAATATCAGTTAGACACTTCATACGTGATACACATTTTGTGCATCAAAATTATTAACTTAAATGTCAAAGTTAGTCACTTCAGTGCCATACGTGATACACGTAGCTTTAAGATCAAATTATTAACTTAATGTCAGTTAGTCACTTCAGTGCCATACTTGATACACGCTTGGGCGATCAAATCATTAATTAAATATCAGTTAGTCACTTCAGTGCCATACGTGATACACGCTATGATCAAATTATTAACTTCAATGTCAGTTAGTTACTTCAGTGCCATACGTATACACGCCATGATCAAATTATTAACTTAAATATCAGTTAGTCACTTCAGTGCCATACGTATACACGCTTTGGGCGATCAAATTATTAACTTAAATGTCAGTTAGCCACTTCAGTGCCATACGTGATACACGCCATGATCAAATTATTAACTTAAATGCTGCTAGTCACTTCACTGCCATACGTGATACACGCTTAGCGATCAAATTAACTTAAATGTCAGTTAGTCACTTCAGTGCTACGTGATACACGCTTTGGGAGATCAAATTATTAACTTAAATGTCAGTTAGTCACTTCCGTGCCATATGTGACACGCTTTGGGCGATCAAATTATTAACTTAAATGTCGTCGTCACTTCAGTGCCATACGTGATACACGCTTCAAGCGATCAAATTATTAACTTAATGTCAGTTAGTCACTTCAGTGCCATACGTGATACACGCTTTGGGCGATCAAATTATTAATTTAATGTCAGTTAGTCACTTCAGTGCCATACGTGATACACGCTTTGGGCGATCAAATTATTAACTTAAATGTCAGTTAATCATCAGTGACATACGTGATAAGCGCTATGATCAAATTAACTTAAATATCAGTTAGTCACTTGTGCCATATACGTGATACACTCATTCGGCGATCAAATTATTAACTTAAATGTGAGTTAGTCATCCAGTGCCATACGTGATACACGATTTGGGCGATCAAATTATTAACATAAATGTCAGTTAGTCACTTCAGTGCCATATTTATGCTAACGCTTTGGGCGATCTAATTTTTAACTTAAATGTCAGTTGTCACTTCAGTGACATACGTGATACACGCTTTGGGCGATCAAATTATTAACTTGAATATCAGTTAGTCACTCTTATGCCATACGCGATACGCTTTTCGCGATCAAATTATTAACTTAAATGTCAGTTATCACTTAGCATACGTGATACACGCTTTGGGCGATCAAATTATTAACGTAAATGTCAGTTAGTTACCAGTGCCATACGTGATACACGCTTTAGCGATCAAATTATTAACGTAAATGTCGTTAGTCACTTCAGTGCCATACGTGATACATGCCATGATCAAATTATTAACTTAAATGCTAATGTTTCAGTGCCATACGCGATACACGCTTTGGGCGATCAAATTGTTAACTTAAATGTCAAGAAGTCACCAGTGTTTTTTTGATCAAATTTAACTATATGTTGCCATTAATGAAAGTTACACGCGGATACGCTTTAAGTGATCAAATTATTAACTTAAATGTCAGTTAGTCACTTCATTGCCATACGTGATACACGCTTGGGCGATCAAATTAACTTAAATGTCAGTTAGTCACTTCAGTGCCATACGTGATACACGCTTTGGGAGATCAAATTATTAACTTAAATGTCAGTTACCTGTGCCATATGTGATACACGCTTTGGGCGATCAACATAACTAAATGTCATTAGTCACTTCAGTGCCATACGATACACGCTTTTGGACGATCTAATTATTAACTTAATGTCAATTAGTCACTTCAGTTCTATACGTGATACACGCTTTGGGTGATCAAATTATTAACTTAAATGTCAGTTAGTCACTCAGTGCCAGTATACACGATTTGGGCGATCAAATTTTTAACTTAAAATGTCAGTTGGTCAATTCAGTACATACGTGATATACGCCTTTTGGGCGATCAAATTATTAACTTAAATGTCAGTTCGTCACTTCAGTGCCATACGTGATACACGCTTTGGGCGATCAAATTATTAACTTAAATGTCAGTTAGTCACTTCAGTGCCATACGTGATATACGCTTTGGGCGATCAAATTATTAACTTAAATGTCAGTTCGTCACTTCAGTGCCATACGTGATACACGCTTTGGGCGATCAAATTATTAACTTAAATGTCAGTTAGTCACTTCAGTGCCATACGTGATACACGCTTTGGGCGATCAAATTATTAATTTAATGTCAGTTAGTCACTTCAGTGCCATACGTGATACACGCTTTGGGCGATCAAATTATTAACTTAAATGTCAGTTAATCACTTCAGTGACATACGTGATAAGCGCTTTGGGCGAACAAATTATTAACTTAAATATCAGTTAGTCACTTCTGTGCCATACGTGATACACTCTTTCGGCGATCAAATTATTAACTTAAATGTGAGTTAGTCACTTCAGTGCCATACGTGATACACGCTTTGGGCGATCAAATTATTAACATAAATGTCAGTTAGTCACTTCAGTGCCATATTGATACACGCTTTGGGCGATCAAATTTTTAACTTAAATGTCAGTTAGTCACTTCAGTGCCATACGTGATACACGCTTTGGGCGATCAAATTATTAAGTTGAATATCAGTTAGACACTTCAGTGCCATACGTGATACACGCTTTGTGCGATCAAATTATTAACTTAAATGTCAGTTAGTCACTTCAGTGCCATACGTGATACACGCTTTGGGCGATCAAATTATTAACTTAAATGTCAGTTAGTCACTTCAGTGCCATACGTGATACACGCTTTGGGCGATCAAATTATTAACTTCAATGTCAGTTCGTCACTTAAGTGCCATACGTGATACACGCTTTGGGCGATCAAATTATTAACTTAAATGTCAGTTAGTCACTTCAGTGCCATACGCGATACACGCTTTGGGCGATCAAATTATTAACTTAAATGTCAGTTAGTCACTTCAGTGCCATACGTGATACACGCTTTGTGCGATCAAATTATTAACTTAAATGTCAGTTAGTCACTTCAGTGCCATACGTGATACACGCTTTGGGCGATCAAATTATTAACTTAAATGTCAGTTAGTCACTTCAGTGCCATACGTGATACACGCTTTGGGCGATCAAATTATTAACGTAAATGTCAGTTAGTCACTTCAGTGCCATACGTGATACACGCTTTGGGCGATCAAATTATTAACTTAAATGTCAGTTAGTCACTTCAGTGCCATACGCGATACACGCTTTGGGCGATCAAATTGTTAACTTAAATGTCAGTTAGTCACTTCAGTGCCATACGTGATACACGCTTTGGGCGATCAAATTATTAACTTAAATGTCAGTTAGTCACTTCAGTGCCATACTTGATACACGCTTTGGGCGATCAAATTATTAATTAAATATCAGTTAGTCACTTCAGTGCCATACGTGATACACGCTTTGGGCGATCAAATTATTAACTTCAATGTCAGTTAGTTACTTCAGTGCCATACGTGATACACGCTTTGGGCGATCAAATTATTAACTTAAATATCAGTTAGTCACTTCAGTGCCATACGTGATACACGCTTTGGGCGATCAAATTATTAACTTAAATGTCAGTTAGCCACTTCAGTGCCATACGTGATACACGCTTTGGGCGATCAAATTATTAACTTAAATGTCAGTTAGTCACTTCACTGCCATACGTGATACACGCTTTGGGCGATCAAATTAACTTAAATGTCAGTTAGTCACTTCAGTGCCATACGTGATACACGCTTTGGGAGATCAAATTATTAATAAATGTCGGTTAGTCACTTCCGTGCCATATGTGATACGCTTTAGGCGAATCAAATTAACCCAATGTCAGTTCGTCACTTCAGTGCCATACGTAGTACACGCTTTGGGCGATCAAATTAATAGCTTAAATGTCAGTTAGTCACTTCAGTGCCATACGTGATACACGCTTTGGGCGATCAAATTATTAATTTAATGTCAGTTAATCACTTCAGTGCCATACGTGATACACGCACACGGGCGATCAAATTATTAACTTAAATGTCAGTTAATCACTTCAGTGACATACGTGATAAGCGCTTTGGGCGATCAAATTATTAACTTAAATATCAGTTAGTCACTTCTATGCCATACGTGATACACTCATTCGGCGATCAAATTATTAACTTAAATGTAGGTTAGTCACTTCAGTGCCATACGTGATACACGATTTGGGCGATCAAATTATTAACATAAATGTCAGTTAGTCACTTCAGTGCCATATTTATACACGCTTTGGGCGATCTAATTTTTAACTTAAATGTCAGTTAGTCACTTCAGTGCCATACGTGATACACGCTTTGGGCGATCAAATTATTAACTTGAATATCAGTTAGTCACTTTCAGTACTGTACGTGATACACTTTGGGCGATCAAATTATTAACTTAAATGTCAGTTAGTCGCCCCAGTGCCATGCGTGATACACGCTTTGGGCGATCAAATTATTAACGTAAATGTCAGTTAGTCGCCAGTGCCATGCGTGATACACGCTTTGGGCGATCAAATTATTAACGTAAATGTCAGTTAGTCACTTCAGTGCCATACGTGATACACGCTTTGGGCGATCAAATTATTAGCCGTGTCAGTTAGTCACTTCAGTGCCATACGCGATACGCTTTGGGCGATCAAATTGTTAACTTAAATGTCAGTTAGTCACTTCAGTGTAGCACGTGATTCACGCTTTGGGCGATCAAATTTTTAACTTACATGTCAGTTAGTCACTTCAGTGCCATACGTGATACACGCTTTGGGCGATCAAATTATTAACTTAAATGTCAGTTAGTCACTTCACTGCCATACGTGATACACGCTTTGGGCGATCAAATTAACTTAAATGTCGATTAGTCACTTCAGTGCCATACGTGATACACGCTTTGGAGATCAAATTATTAACTTAAATGTCAGTTAGTCCTTCCGACACCATATGTGATACACGCTTTGGAGGCGATCAAATTATTAACTTAAATGTCAGTTAGTCACTTCAGTACCATACGTGATACTGCACTTTGGACGATCTAATTATTAACTTAAATGTCAATTAGTCACTTCAGTTCTATACGTGATACACGCTTTGGGCGATCAAATTATTAACTTAAATGTCAGTTAGTCACTTCAGTGCCATAGGTGATACACGATTTGGGCGATCAAATTTTTTAACCCAAATGTCAGTTAGTCAATTCAGTGCCATACGTGATATACGCTTTGGGCGATCAAATTATTAACTTAAATGTCAGTTCGTCACTTCAGTGTCATACGTGATACACGCTTTGGGCGATCAAATTATTAACTTAAATGTCGATTTAGTCACTTCAGTGCCATACGTGATATACGCTTTGGGCGATCAAATTATTAACTTAAATGTCAGTTCGTCACTTCAGTGCCATACGTGATACACGCTTTAGGCGATCAAATTATTATCGCTTAAATGTCGGTTAGTCACTTCAAAATTGCCATACGTGATACACGCTTTGGGCGATCAAATTATTAATTTAATGTCAGTTAGTCACTTCAGTGCCATACGTGATACACGCTTTGGGCGATCAAATTATTAACTTAAATGTCAGTTAATCACTTCAGTGACATACGTGATAAGCGCTTTTGGGCGATCAATTATTAACTTAAATATCAGTTAGTCACTTCTGTGCCATACGTGATACACTCATTCGGCGATCAAATTGACAACTTAAATGTGAGTTAGTCACTTCAGTGCCATACGTGATACACGATTTGGGCGATCAAATTATTAACGCAAATGTCAGTTAGTCACTTCAGTACCATATTTATACACGCTTTGGGCGATCTAATTTTTAACCGAAATGTCAGTTAGTCACTTCAAGTGCCATACGTGATACACGCTTTGGGCGATCAAATTATTAACTTGAATATCAGTTAGTCACTTCAGTGCCATACGTGATACACGCTTTGGGCGATCAAATTATTAACTTAAATGTCGGTTCGTCAACCTTTAATTGCCATACGTGATACACGCTTTTGGGCGATCAAATTATTAACGTAAATGTCAGTTAGTCACTTCAGTGCCATACGTGATACACGCTTTGGGCGATCAAATTATTAACGTAAATGTCAGTTAGTCACTTCAGTGCCATACGTGATACACACTTTGAGCGATCAAATTATTAACTTAAATGTCAGTTAGTCACTTCAGTGCCATACGCGATACACGCTTTGGGCGATCAAATTGTTAACTTAAATGTCAGTTAGTCACTTCAGGTACCATACGTGATTCACGCTTTGGGCGATCAAATTTTTAAATTAAATGTCAGTTAGTCACTTCAGTGCCATACGTGATACACGCTTTGGGCGATCAAATTATTAACTTAAATGTCAGTTAGTCACTTCAGTGCCATACGTGATGATACTTACGCTTTGGGCGATCAAATTATTAACTTAAATATCAGTTAGTCACTTCAGTGCCATACGTGATACACGCTTTGGGCGATCCAATTATTAACTTAAATGTCAGTTAGTCACTTCAGTGCCATACGTGATACACGCTTTGGGCGATCAAATTATTAACTTAAATGTCAGTTAGTCACTTCAGTGCCATACGTGATACACGCTTTGGGCGATCAAATTAACTTAAATGTCAGTTAGTCACTTCAGTGCCATACGTGATACACGCTTTGGGCGATCAAATTATTAACTTAAATGTCAGTTAGTCACTTCCGTGCCATATGTGATACACGCTTTGGGCGATCAAATTATTAACTTAAATGTCAATTAGTCACTTCAGTTCGATACGTGATACACGCTTTGGGCGATCAAATTATTAACTTAAATGTCAGTTAGTCACTTCAGTGCCATAGGTGATGCACGATTTGGGCGATCAAATTTTTAACTCAAATGTCAGTTACTCAATTAAGTGCCATACGTGATACACGCATTGGGCGATCAAATTATTAACTTAAATGTCAGTAACTCACTTCAGTGCCATACGTGATACACGCTTTGGGCGATCAAATTATTAACTTAAATATCAGTTACTCACTTGAGTGCCATACGTGATACACGCTTTGGGCGATCAAATTATTAACTTAAATGTCAGTTAGTCACTTCAGTGCCATACGTGATACACGCTTTGGCGATTAAATTATTAACATAAATGTCAGTTAGTCACTTCATTGCCATACTTGATACACGCTTTAGGCGATCAAATTATTAACTTAAATGTCAGTAACTCACTTCAGTGCCATACGTGATACACGCTTTGGGCGATCAAATTATTAACTTAAATATCAGTTAGTCACTTCAGTGCCATACGTGATACACGCTTTGGGCGATCAAATTATTAACTTAAATGTCAGTTAGTCACTTCAGTGCCATACGTGATACACGCTTTGGGCGATCAAATTATTAACTTAAATATCAGTTAGTCACTTCAATGCCATACGTGATACACGCTTTGGGCGATCAAATTATTAACTTAAATGTCAGTTAGTCACTTCAGTGCCATACGTGATACACGCTTTGGGCGATCAAATTATTAACTTAAATGTCAGTTAGTCACTTCAGTGCCATACGTGATACACGCTTTGGGCGATCAAATTAACTTAAATGTCAGTTAGTCACTTCAGTGCCATACGTGATACACGCTTTGGGCGATCAAATTATTAAATTAAATGTCAGTTAGTCACTTCAGTGCCATATGTGATACACGTTTTGGGCTATCAAATTATTAACTTAAATGTCAGTTAGTCACTTCAGTGCCATACGTGATACACGCTTTGGCCGATCTAATTATTAACTTAAATGTCAATTAGTCACTGCAGTTCGATACGTGATTCACGCTTTGGGCGATCAAGTTATTAACTTAAATATCAGTTAGTCACTTCAGTGCCATACGTGAACACGATTTGGGCGATCAAATTTTTAACTTAAATGTCAGTTAGTCACTTCAGTGCCATACGTGATATACGCTTTGGGCGATCAAATTATTAACTTAAATGTCAATTAGTCACTTCAGTGCCATACGTGATACACGCTTTGGGCTATCAAATTATTAACTTAAATGTCAGTTAGTCACTTCAGTGCCATACGTGATACACGCTTTGGCGATTAAATTATTAACATAAATGTCAGTTAGTCACTTCAGTGCCATACTTGATACACGCTTTAGGCGATCAAATTATTAACTTAAATGTCAGTAACTCACTTCAGTGCCATACGTGATACACGCTTTGGGCGATCAAATTATTAACTTAAATATCATTTAGTCACTTCAGTGCCATACGTGATACACGCTTTGGGCGATCAAATTATTAACTTAAATGTCAGTTAGTCACTTCAGTGCCATACGTGATACACGCTTTGGGCGATCAAATTATTAACTTAAATGTCAGTTAGTCACTTCAGTGCCATACGTGATACACGCTTTGGGCGATCAAATTAACTTAAATGTCAGTTAGTCACTTCAGTGCCATACGTGATACACGCTTTGTGCGATCAAATTATTAACTTAAATGTCAGTTAGTCACTTCCGTGCCATATGTGATACACGCTTTGGGCGATCAAATTATTAACTTAAATGTCAATTAGTCACTTCAGTTCGATACGAGATACACGCTTTGGGCGATCAAATTATTACCTTAAATGTCAGTTAGTCACTTCAGTGCCATAGGTGATGCACGATTTGGGCGATCAAATTTTTAACTTAAATGTCGGTTAGTCAATTCAGTGCCATACGTGATATACGCTTTGGGCGATCAAATTATTAACTTAAATGTCAGTTCGTCACTTCAGTGCCATACGTATTTTACGCTTTGGGCGATCAAATTATTAGCAAAACCTTAGTAACTCACTTCAGTGCCATACGTGATATACCTTTGGGCGATCAAATTATTAACTTAAATATCAGTTACTCACTTCAGTGCATACGTGATACACGCTTTGGGCGATCAAATTATTAACTTAAATGTCAGTTAGTCACTTCAGTGCCATACGTGATACACGCTTTAGCGATTAAATTATTAACATAAATGTCAGTTAGTCACTTCAGTGCCATACTTGATACACGCTTTAGGCGATCAATTATTAGCCAAATGTCGGTAACTCACTTCAGTGCCATACGTGATACACGCTTTGGGCGATCAAATTATTAACTTAAATATCAGTTAGTCACTTCAGTGCCATACGTGATACACGCTTTGGGCGATCAAATTATTAACTTAAATGTCAGTTAGTCACTTCAGTGCCATACGTGATACACG
>JBBBDQ010007089.1:0-15652 GCA_037127315.1 Ascarosepion bandense | reverse complement strand
CTTTTCCTTTCTATCAACTCTTTTTCCACCATCTTTCCCCTTCTCAAGCTCTTTCCGTTTATGTTTCTTCAAACTTATTTTTCTTTTCTATCAACTCTTTATCCACCATCTTTCCCCTTCTCAAGCCTTTTCCGTTTATTTTTCTTCAAACTTATTTTTCCTTTCTATCAACTCTTTTTCCACCATCTTTCCCCTTCTCAAGCTCTTTCCGTTTATTTTTCTTCAAACTTATTTTTCCTTTCCATCAACTCTTTTTCCACCATCTTTCCCCTTCTCAAGCTCTTTCCGTTTATCTTTCTTCAAACTTATTTTTCCTTTCTATCAACTCTTTTCCACCATCTTTTCCCTTCTCAAGCTCTTTCCGTTTATCTTTCTTCAAACTTATTTTTCCTTTCTATCAACTCTTTTCCACCATCTTTTCCCTTCTCAAGCCTTTTCCGTTTATTTTTCTTCAAACTTATTTTTCCTTTCTATCAACTCTTTTTCCACCATCTTTCCCCTTCTCAAGCCTTTTCCGTTTATTTTTCTTCAAACTTATTTTTCCTTTCTATCAACTCTTTTCCACCATCTTTTCCCTTCTCAAGCTCTTTCCGTTTATCTTTCTTCAAACTTATATTTCCTTTCTATCAACTCTTTTTCCACCATCTTTCCCCGTCTCAAGCTCTTTCCGTTTATCTTTCTTCAAACTTATTTTTCCTTTCTATCAACTCTTTTCCACCATCTTTTCCCTTCTCAAGCTCTTTCCGTTTATCTTTCTTCAAACTTATTTTTCCTTTCTATCAACTCTTTTCCACCATCTTTCCCCTTCTCAAGCCTTTTCCGTTTATTTTTCTTCAAACTATTTTTCCTTTCTATCAACTCTTTTCCACCATCTTTCCCCTTCTCAAGCCTTTTCGTTTATTTTTCTTCAAACTTATTTTTTCCTTTCTATCAACTCTTTTCCACCATCTTTTCCCTTCTCAAGCTCTTTCCGTTTATCTTTCTTCAAACTTATTTTTCCTTTCTATCAACTCTTTTCCACCATCTTTTCCCTTCTCAAGCTCTTTCCGTTTATCTTTCTTCAAACTTATTTTCCTTTCTATCAACTCTTTTCCACCATCTTTCCCCTTCTCAAGCTCTTTCCGTTTATCTTTCTTCAAACTTATTTTTCCTTTCTATCAACTCTTTTCCACCATCTTTTCCCTTCTCAAGCTCTTTCCGTTTATCTTTCTTCAAACTTATTTTTTTCCTTTCTATCAACTCTTTTTCCACCATCTTTCCCCTTCTCAAGCCTTTTCCGTTTATTTTCTTCAAACTTATTTTTCCTTTCTATCAACTCTTTTTCCACCATCTTTCCCTTCTCAAGCCTTTTCCGTTTATTTTCTTCAAACTTATTTTCCTTTCTATCAACTCTTTTTCCACCATCTTTCCCCTTCTCAAGCCTTTTCCGTTTATTTTCTTCAAACTTATTTTTCCTTTCTATCAACTCTTTTTCCACCATCTTTCCCCTTCTCAAGCCTTTTCCGTTTATTTTTCTTCAAACTTATTTTTTCCTTTCTATCAACTCTTTTCCACCATCTTTTCCCTTCTCAAGCTCTTTCCGTTTATCAAACTTATTTTCCTTTCTATCAACTCTTTTTTCCACCATCTTTCCCCTTCTCAAGCCTTTTCCGTTTATTTTTCTTCAAACTTATTTTCTTCTATCAACTCTTTTTTCCACCATCTTTCCCCTTCTCAGCCTTTTCCGTTTATTTTTCTTCAAACTTATTTTCCTTTCTATCAACTCTTTTCCCACCATCTTTCCCCTTCTCCAAGCCTTTCCGTTTATTTTTTCTTCAAACTTATTTTCCTTTCTATCAACTCTTTTCCACCATCTTTTCCCTTCTCCAAGCTCTTTCCGTTTATCTTTCTTCAAACTTATTTTTCCTTTCCTCCAACTCTTTTCCCACCATCTTTTCCCTTCTCAAGCTCTTTCGTTTATCTTTCTTCAAACTTATTTTTCCTTTCTATCAACTCTTTTTCTACATCTTTCCCCTTCTCAAGCCTTTTCCGTTTATTTTTCTTCAAACTTATTTTCCTTTCTATCAACTCTTTTTCCACCATCTTTCCCCTTCTCAAGCCTTTTCCGTTTATTTTTCTTCAAACTTATTTTCCTTTCTATCAACTCTTTTCCCACCATCTTTCCCCTTCTCAAGCCTTTTCCGTTTATTTTCTTCAAACTTATTTTCCTTTCTATCAACTCTTTTCCACCATCTTTCCCCTTCTCAAGCTCTTTCCGTTTATCTTTCTTCAAACTTATTTTCCTTTCTATCAACTCTTTTTCCACCATCTTTCCCCTTCTCAAGCCTTTTCCGTTTTATTTTTCTTCAAACTTATTTTCCTTTCTATCAACTCTTTTCCACCATCTTTCCCCTTCTCAAGCCTTTTCCGTTTATCTTTCTTCAAACTTATTTTCCTTTCTATCAACTCTTTTTCCACCATCTTTCCCCTTCTCAAGCTCTTTCCGTTTATCTTTCTTCAAACTTATTTTCCTTTCTATCAACTCTTTTCCACCATCTTTCCCCTTCTCCATCCTTTTCCGTTTATTTTTCTTCAAACTTATTTTTCCTTTCTATCAACTCTTTTTCCACCATCTTTCCCCTTCTCAAACTCTTTCCGTTTATTTTTTCTTCAAACTTATTTTCCTTTCTATCCAACTCTTTTCCACCATCTTTCCCCTTCTCAAGCCTTTTCCGTTTATTTTTTTCTTCAAACTTATTTTCCTTTCTATCAACTCTTTTTCCACCATCTTTCCCCTTCTCAAGCCCTTTCCGTTTATCTTTCTTCAAACTTATTTTTCCTTTCTATCAACTCTTTTCCACCATCTTTTCCCTTCTCAAGCTCTTTCCGTTTATCTTTCTTCAAACTTATTTTTCCTTTCTATCAACTCTTTTCCACATCTTTTCCCTTCTCAAGCTCTTTCCGTTTATCTTTCTTCAAACTTATTTTTCCTTTCTATCAACTCTTTTTCCACCATCTTTCCCCTTCTCCAAGCTCTTTCCGTTTATCTTTCTTCAAACTTATTTTCCTTTCTATCAACTCTTTTCCACCATCTTTCCCCTTCTCAAACCTTTTCCGTTTATTTTTCCCCAAACTTATTTTTCCTTTCTATCAACTCTTTTTCCACCATCTTTCCCCTTCTCAAGCTCTTTCCGTTTATCTTTCTTCAAACTTATTTTCCTTTCTATCAACTCTTTTCCACCATCTTTCCCCTTCTCTCAAGCCTTTTCCGTTTATTTTTCTTCAAACTTATTTTCCTTTCTATCAACTCTTTTCCACCATCTTTCCCCTTCTCAAGCTCTTTCCGTTTATCTTTCTTCAAACTTATTTTTTCCTTTCTATCAACACTTTTTCCACCATCTTTCCCCTTCTCAAACTCTTTCCGTTTATCTTTCTTCAAACTTATTTTCCTTTCTATCAACTCTTTTTCCACCATCTTTCCCCTTCTCAAGCTCTTTCCGTTTATCTTTCTTCAAACTTATTTTTCCTTTCTATCAACTCTTTTCCACCATCTTTCCCCTTCTCAAGCCTTTTCCGTTTATTTTTCTTCAAACTTATTTTTCCTTTCTATCAACTCTTTTTCCACCATCTTTCCCCTTCTCAAGCTCTTTCACGTTATCTTTCTTCAAACTTATTTTTCCTTTCTATCAACTCTTTTCCACCATCTTTCCCCTTCTCAAGCCTTTTCCGTTTATTTTTCTTCAAACTTATTTTTCCTTTCTATCAACTCTTTTTCCACCATCTTTCCCCTTCTCCAGCTCTTTCCGTTTATCTTTCTTCAAACTTATTTTTCCTTTCTATCAACTCTTTTCCACCATCTTTCCCCTTCTCAAAGCCTTTTCCGTTTATTTTTTCTTCAAACTTATTTTTCCTTTCTATCAACTCTTTTCCACCATCTTTCCCCTTCTCAAGCTCTTTCCGTTTATTTTTCTTCAAACTTATTTTCCTTTCTATCAACTCTTTTTCCACCATCTTTCCCCTTCTCAAGCTCTTTCCGTTTATCTTTCTTCAAACTTATTTTTCCTTTCTATCAACTCTTTTTCCACCATCTTTCCCCTTCTCAAGCTCTTTCCGTTTATCTTTCTTCAAACTTATTTTTTCCTTTCTATCAACTCTTTTTCTACATCTTTCCCCTTCTCAAGCTCTTTCCGTTTATCTTTCTTCAAACTTATTTTCCTTTCTATCAACTCTTTTTCCACCATCTTTCCCCTTCTCAAGCTCTTTCCGTTTATCTTTCTTCAAACTTATTTTTCCTTTCTATCAACTCTTTTTCCACCATCTTTCCCCTTCTCAAGCTCTTTCCGTTTATCTTTCTTCAAACTTATTTTTCCTTTCTATCAACTCTTTTTCCACCATCTTTCCCCTTCTCAAGCTCTTTCCGTTTATCTTTCTTCAAACTTATTTTCCTTTTCTATCAACTCTTTTTCCACCATCTTTCCCCTTCTCAAGCTCTTTCCGTTTATCTTTCTTCAAACTTATTTTCCTTTCTATCAACTCTTTTCCACCATCTTTCCCCTTCTCAAGCCTTTTCCGTTTTATTTTTCTTCAAACTTATTTTTCCTTTCTATCAACTCTTTTCCACCATCTTTCCCCTTCTCAAGCTCTTTCCGTTTATCTTTCTTCAAACTTATTTTTTCCTTTCTATCAACTCTTTTTCCACCATCTTTCCCCTTCTCAAGCTCTTTCCGTTTATCTTTCTTCAAACTTATTTTTCCTTTCTATCAACTCTTTTCACATCTTTCCCCTTCTCAAGCCTTTTCCGTTTATTTTTCTTCAAACTTATTTTTCCTTTCTATCAACTCTTTTTCCACCATCTTTCCCCTTCTCAAGCTCTTTCCGTTTATCTTTCTTCAAACTTATTTTTTCCTTTCTATCAACTCTTTTTCCACCATCTTTCCCCTTCTCAAGCTCTTTCCGTTTATCTTTCTTCAAACTTATTTTCCTTTCTATCAACTCTTTTCCACCATCTTTCCCCTTCTCAAGCCTTTTCCGTTTATTTTCTTCAAACTTATTTTCCTTTCTATCAACTCTTTTTCCACCATCTTGCCATAAAGCTCTTTCCGTTTATCTTTCTTCAAACTTATTTTTTCCTTTCTATCAACTCTTTTTCCACCATCTTTCCCCTTCTCAAGCTCTTTCCGTTTATCTTTCTTTAAACTTATTTTCCTTTCTATCAACTCTTTTCCACCATCTTTTTCCCTTCTCAAGCTCTTTCCCGTTTATCTTTCTTCAAACTTATTTTTCCTTTCTATCAACTCTTTCCACCATCTTTCCCCTTCTCAAGCCTTTTCCGTTGTTTTCTTCAAACTTATTCTCCTTTCTATCAACTCTTTTTCTACCATCTTTCCCCTTCTCAAGCTCTTTCCGTTTATCTTTCTTCAAACTTATTTTTTCCTTTCTATCAACTCTTTTTCCACCATCTTTCCCCTTCTCAAGCTCTTTCCGTTTATCTTTCTTCAAACTTATTTTTCCTTTCTATCATCTCTTTTTCCACCATCTTTCCCCTTCTCAAGCTCTTTCCGTTTATCTTTCTTCAAACTTATTTTCCTTTCTATCAACTCTTTTCCACCATCTTTCCCCTTCTCAAGCCTTTTCCGTTTATTTTTCTTCAAACTTATTTTTTCCTTTCTATCAACTCTTTTTTTCCACCATCTTTCCCCTTCTCAGCTCTTTCCGTTTATCTTTCTTCAAACTTATTTTCCTTTCTATCAACTCTTTTCCACCATCTTTCCCCTTCTCAAGCCTTTTCCGTTTATTTTTCTTCAAACTTATTTTCCTTTCTATCAACTCTTTTCTACCATCTTTCCCCTTCTCAAGCTCTTTCCGTTTATCTTTCTTCAAACTTATTTTTTCCTTTCTATCAACTCTTTTTCCACCATCTTTCCCCTTCTCAAGCTCTTTCCGTTTATCTTTCTTCAAACTTATTTTCCTTTCTATCAACTCTTTTCCACCATCTTTTCCCTTCTAAAGCTCTTTCCGTTTATCTTTCTTCAAACTTATTTTTCCTTTCTATCAACTCTTTTTCCACCATCTTTCCCCTTCTCAAGACTTTTCCGTTTATTTTTCTTCAAACTTATTTTTCCTTTCTATCAACTCTTTATCCACCATCTTTCCCCTTCTCAAGATTTTCCGTTTATTTTTCTTCAAACTTATTTTTCCTTTCTATCAACGCTTTTCCACCATCTTTCCCCTTCTCAAGCCTTTTCCGTTTATCTTTCTTCAAACTTATTTTTCCTTTCTATCAACTCTTTTTCCACCATCTTTCCCCTTCTCAAGCCTTTTCCGTTTATTTTTCTTCAAACTTATTTTTCCTTTCTATCAACTCTTTTTCCACCATCTTTCCCCTTCTCAAGCCCTTTCCGTTTATTTTTCTTCAAACTTATTTTTCCTTTCTATCAACTCTTTTTCCACCATCTTTCCCCTTCTCAAGCTCTTTCCGTTTATCTTTCTTCAAACTTATTTTTCCTTTCTATCAACTCTTTTTCCACCATCTTTCCCCTTCTCAAGCTCTTTCCGTTTATCTTTCTTCAAACTTATTTTTCCTTTCTATCATCTCTTTTTCCACCATCTTTCCCCTTCTCAAGCTCTTTCCGTTTATCTTTCTTCAAACTTATTTTTCCTTTCTATCAACTCTTTTCCACCATCTTTCCCCTTCTCAAGCCTTTTCCGTTTATTTTTCTTCAAACTTATTTTTCCTTTCTATCAACTCTTTTTCCACCATCTTTCCCCTTCTCAAGCTCTTTCCGTTTATCTTTCTTCAAACTTATTTTTCCTTTCTATCAACTCTTTTCCACCATCTTTCCCCTTCTCAAGCCTTTTCCGTTTATTTTTCTTCAAACTTATTTTTCCTTTCTATCAACTCTTTTCCACCATCTTTCCCCTTCTCAAGCCTTTTCCGTTTATCTTTCTTCAAACTTATTTTTCCTTTCTATCAACTCTTTTCCACCATCTTTCCCCTTCTCAAGCCTTTTCCGTTTATTTTTCTTCAAACTTATTTTTCCTTTCTATCAACTCTTTTCCACCATCTTTCCCCTTCTCAAGCTCTTTCCGTTTATCTTTCTTCAAACTTATTTTTCCTTTCTATCAACTCTTTTTCCACCATCTTTCCCCTTCTCAAGCTCTTTCCGTTTATCTTTCTTCAAACTTATTTTTCCTTTCTATCAACTCTTTTCCACCATCTTTTCCCTTCTCAAGCTCTTTCCGTTTATCTTTCTTCAAACTTATTTTTCCTTTCTATCAACTCTTTTTCCACCATCTTTCCCCTTCTCAAGACTTTTCCGTTTATTTTTCTTCAAACTTATTTTTCCTTTCTATCAACTCTTTATCCACCATCTTTCCCCTTCTCAAGATTTTCCGTTTATTTTTCTTCAAACTTATTTTTCCTTTCTATCAACGCTTTTCCACCATCTTTCCCCTTCTCAAGCCTTTTCCGTTTATCTTTCTTCAAACTTATTTTTCCTTTCTATCAACTCTTTTTCCACCATCTTTCCCCTTCTCAAGCCTTTTCCGTTTATTTTTCTTCAAACTTATTTTTCCTTTCTATCAACTCTTTTTCCACCATCTTTCCCCTTCTCAAGCTCTTTCCGTTTATCTTTCTTCAAACTTATTTTTCCTTTCTATCAACTCTTTTTCCACCATGTTTCCCCTTCTTAAGACTTTTCCGTTTATTTTTCTTCAAACTTATTTTTCCTTTCTATCAACTCTTTATCCACCATCTTTCCCCTTCTCAAGATTTTCCGTTTATTTTTCTTCAAACTTATTTTTCCTTTCTATCAACTCTTTTCCACCATCTTTCCCCTTCTCAAGCCTTTTCCGTTTATCTTTCTTCAAACTTATTTTTCCTTTCTATCAACTCTTTTTCCACCATCTTTCCCCTTCTCAAGCTCTTTCCGTTTATCTTTCTTCAAACTTATTTTTCCTTTCTATCAACTCTTTTTCAACCATCTTTCCCCTTCTCAAGCTCTTTCCGTTTATCTTTCTTCAAACTTATTTTTCCTTTCTATCAACTCTTTATCCACCATCTTTCCCCTTCTCAAGATTTTCCGTTTATTTTTCTTCAAACTTATTTTTCCTTTCTATCAACTCTTTTCCACCATCTTTCCCCTTCTCAAGCCTTTTCCGTTTATCTTTCTTCAAACATATTTTTCCTTTCTATCAACTCTTTTTCCACCATCTTTCCCCTTCTCAAGCTCTTTCCGTTTATCTTTCTTCAAACTTATTTTTCCTTTCTATCAACTCTTTTTCCACCATCTTTCCCCTTCTCAAGCTCTTTCCGTTTATCTTTCTTCAAACTTATTTTTCCTTTCTATCAACTCTTTTTCCACCATATTTCCCCTTCTCAAGACTTTTCCGTTTATTTTTCTTCAAACTTATTTTTCCTTTCTATCAACTCTTTATCCACCATCTTTCCCCTTCTCAAGATTTTCCGTTTATTTTTCTTCAAACTTATTTTTCCTTTCTATCAACTCTTTTCCACCATCTTTCCCCTTCTCAAGCCTTTTCCGTTTATCTTTCTTCAAACTTATTTTTCCTTTCTATCAACTCTTTTTCCACCATCTTTCCCCTTCTCAAGATTTTCCGTTTATTTTTCTTCAAACTTATTTTTCCTTTCTATCAACTCTTTATCCACCATCTTTCCCCTTCTCAAGATTTTCCGTTTATTTTTCTTCAAACTTATTTTTCCTTTCTATCAACTCTTTTCCACCATCTTTCCCCTTCTCAAGCCTTTTCCGTTTATCTTTCTTCAAACTTATTTTTCATTTCTATCAACTCTTTTCCACCATCTTTCCCCTTCTCAAGCTCATTCCGTTTATCTTTCTTCAAACTTATTTTTCCTTTCTATCAACTCTTTTTCCACCATCTTTCCCCTTCTCAAGCTCTTTCCGTTTATCTTTCTTCAAACTTATTTTTCCTTTCTATCAACTCTTTTTCCACCATCTTTCCCCTTCTCAAGCCCTTTCCGTTTATCTTTCTTCAAACTTATTTTTCCTTTCTATCAACTCTTTTCCACCATCTTTCCCCTTCTCAAGCCTTTTCCGTTTATCTTTCTTCAAACTTATTTTTCCTTTCTATCAACTCTTTTCCACCATCTTTCCCCTTCTCAAGCCTTTCCGTTTATCTTTCTTCAAACTTATTTTTCCTTTCTATCAACTCTTTTTCCACCATCTTTCCCCTTCTCAAGATTTTCCGTTTATTTTTCTTCAAACTTATTTTTCCTTTCTATCAACTCTTTATCCACCATCTTTCCCCTTCTCAAGATTTTCCGTTTATTTTTCTTCAAACTTATTTTTCCTTTCTATCAACTCTTTTCCACCATCTTTCCCCTTCTCAAGCCTTTTCCGTTTATCTTTCTTCAAACTTATTTTTCCTTTCTATCAACTCTTTTTCCACCATCTTTCCCCTTCTCAAGATTTTCCGTTTATTTTTCTTCAAACTTATTTTTCCTTTCTATCAACTCTTTATCCACCATCTTTCCCCTTCTCAAGATTTTCCGTTTATTTTTCTTCAAACTTATTTTTCCTTTCTATCAACTCTTTTCCACCATCTTTCCCCTTCTCAAGCCTTTTCCGTTTAACTTTCTTCAAACTTATTTTTCCTTTCTATCAACTCTTTTTCCACCATCTTTCCCCTTCTCAAGATTTCCATTTATTTTCTTCAAACTTATTTTTCCTTTCTATCAACTCTTTATCCACCATCTTTCCCCTTCTCAAGATTTTCGTTTATTTTCTTCAAACTTATTTTCCTTTCTATCAACTCTTTTCCACCATCTTTCCCCTTCATAAGCCTTTTCCGTTTATCTTTCTTCAAACTTATTTTTCCTTTCTATCAACTCTTTTCCACCATCTTTCCCCTTCTCAAGCTCTTTCCGTTTATCTTTCTTCAAACTTATTTTTCCTTTCTATCAACTCTTTTCCACCATCTTTCCCCTTCTCAAGCCCTTTCCGTTTATCTTTCTTCAAACTTATTTTTCCTTTCTATCAACTCTTTTCCACCATCTTTCCCCTTCTCAAGCCTTTTCCGTTTATCTTTCTTCAAACTTATTTTTCCTTTCTATCAACTCTTTTCCACCATCTTTCCCCTTCTCAAGCCCTTTCCGTTTATCTTTCTTCAAACTTATTTTTCCTTTCTATCAACTCTTTTCCACCATCTTTCCCCTTCTCAAGCCTTTTCCGTTTATCTTTCTTCAAACTTATTTTTCCTTTCTATCAACTCTTTCCACCATCTTTTCCCCTTCTCAAGCCTTTTCCGTTTATCTTTCTTCAAACTTATTTTCCTTTCTATCAACTCTTTTTCCACCATCTTTCCCCTTCTCAAGCTTTCCGTTTATCTTTCTTCAAACTTATTTTTCCTTTCTATCAACTCTTTTCCACCATCTTTCCCCTTCTCAAGCCTTTTCCGTTTATCTTTCTTCAAACTTATTTTTCCTTTCTATCAACTCTTTTCCACCATCTTTCCCCTTCTCAAGCTCTTTCCGTTTATCTTTCTTCAAACTTATTTTCCTTTCTATCAACTCTTTTTCCACCATCTTTCCCCTTCTCCAAGCCTTTCCGTTTATCTTTCTTCAAACTTATTTTTTCCTTTCTATCAACTCTTTTTTCACCATCTTTCCCCTTCTCAAGCCTTTTCCGTTTATTTTTCTTCAAACTTATTTTCCTTTCTATCAACTCTTTTCCACCATCTTTCCCCTTCTCAAGCTCTTTCCGTTTATCTTTCTTCAAACTTATTTTCCTTTCTATCAACTCTTTTTCCACCATCTTTCCCCTTCTCAAGCCTTTTCCGTTTATTTTTCTTCAAACTTATTTTTTCCTTTCTATCAACTCTTTTCCACCATCTTTCCCCTTCTCAAGCCTTTTCCGTTTATTTTTCTTCAAACTTATTTTTCCTTTCTATCAACTCTTCCCACCATCTTTCCCCTTCTCAAAGCCTTTTCCGTTTATTTTCTTCAAACTTATTTTTCCTTTCTATCAACTCTTTTTCCACCATCTTTCCCCTTCTCAAGCCTTTTCCGTTTATTTTCTTCAAACTTATTTTTCCTTTCTATCAACTCTTTTCCACCATCTTTTCCCTTCTCAAGCTCTTTCCGTTTATCTTTCTTCAAACTTATTTTTCCTTTCTATCAACTCTTTTTTTCCCTCTTTCCCCTTCTCAAGCCCTTTCCGTTTATCTTTCTTCAAACTTATTTTCCTTTCTATCAACTCTTTTCCACCATCTTTCCCCTTCTCAAGCCTTTTCCGTTTATTTTCTTCAAACTTATTTTTCCTTTCTATCAACTCTTTTCCACCATCTTTTCCCTTCTCAAGCTCTTTCCGTTATCTTTCTTCCAAACTTATTTTTCCTTTCTATCAACTCTTTTTCCACCATCTTTCCCCTTCTCAAGACTTTTCCGTTTATTTTTCTTCAAACTTATTTTCCTTTCTATCAACTCTTTTTTCCACCATCTTTCCCCTTCTCAAGCCTTTTCCGTTTATTTTTCTTGAAACTTATTTCTCCTTTTCCTATCAACTCTTTTCCACCATCTTTCCCCTTCTCAAACGCTTTTCACGTTTATTTTTCTTCAAACTTATTTTTCCTTTCTATCAACTCTTTTTCCACCATCTTTCCCCTTCTCAAGCCTTTTCCGTTTATTTTTCTTCAAACTTATTTTTCCTTTCTATCAACTCTTTTTCCACCATCTTTCCCCTTCTCAAGCTCTTTCCGTTTATCTTTCTTCAAACTTATTTTTCCTTTCTATCAACTCTTTTTCACAATCTTTCCCCTTCTCAGCCCTTTTCCGTTTATCTTTCTTCAAACTTATTTTTTCCTTTCTATCAACTCTTTTCCACCATCTTTCCCCTTCTCAAGCCTTTTCCGTTTATCTTTCTTCAAACTTATTTTTCCTTTCTATCAACTCTTTTTTCCAACATCTTTCCCCTTCTCAAGCCCTTTCCGTTTATCTTTCTTCAAACTTATTTTTCCTTTCTATCAACTCTTTTCCACCATCTTTCCCCTTCTCAAGCCTTTTCCGTTTATCTTTCTTCAAACTTATTTTTCCTTTCTATCAACTCTTTTCCACCATCTTTCCCCTTCTCAAGCCTTTCCCGTTTATCTTTCTTCAAACTTATTTTCCCTTTCTATCAACTCTTTCCACCATCTTTCCCTTCTCAAGCCTTTTCCGTTTATCTTTCTTCTAGCTTATTTTTCCTTTCTATCAACTCTTTTCCACCATCTTTCCCCTTCTCAAGCCTTTTCCGTTTATCTTTCTTCAAACTTATTTTCCTTTCTATCAACTCTTTCCACCATCTTTCCCCTTCTCAAGCCTTTTCCGTTCTCCTTTCTTCAAACTTATTTTTTCCTTTCTATCCAAACTCTTTTTTCCACCCAACTTTCCCCTTCTCAAGATTTTCCGTTTATCTTTCTTCAAACTTATTTTCCTTTCTATCAACTCTTTTTCCTATCTTTCCCCTTCTCAGATTTTCCGTTTATTTTTCTTCAAACTTATTTTTTCCTTTTCTATCAACTCTTTTTTCACCATCTTTCCCCTTCTCAAGACTTTTCCAGATTTATCTTTCTTCAAACTTATTTTTTCCTTTCTATCAACTCTTTTTCCACCATCTTTCCCCTTCTCCAAGATTTTCCCGTTTATCTTTCTTCAAACTTATTTTTCCTTTCTATCAACTCTTTTTCCACCATCTTTCCCCTTCTCAAGATTTTCCGTTTATCTTTCTTCAAACTTATTTTTCCTTTCTATCAACTCTTTTTCCACCATCTTTCCCCTTCTCAGATTTTCCGTTTTATTTTCTTCAAACTTATTTTTCCTTTCTATCAACTCTTTTCCACCATCACCCCTTCTCAAGCCTTTTCCGTTTATTTTTCTTCAAACTTATTTTTCCTTTCTATCAACTCTTTTCCGCCATCTTTCCCCTTCTCAAGCTCTTTCCGTTTATTTTTCTTCAAACTTATTTTTTCCTTTCTATCAACTCTTTTCCACCATCTTTTCCCTTCTCAAGCTCTTTCCGTTTATCTTTTGCTTCAAACTTATTTTTTCCTTTTCTATCAACTCTTTTCCACCATCTTTTCCCTTCTCAAGCTCTTTCCGTTTATTTTTCTTCAAACTTATTTTCCTTTCTATCAACTCTTTCCACCATCTTTTCCCTTCTCAAGCTCTTTCCGTTTATCTTTCTTCAAACTTATTTTTCCTTTCTATCAACTCTTTTCCTGTCTTTCCCCTTCTCAAGACTTTTCCGTTTATTTTTCTTCAAACTTATTTTCCTTTCTATCAACTCTTTCCACCATCTTTCCCCTTCTCAAGACTTTTCCGTTTATCTTTCTTCAAACTTATTTTTCCTTTCTATCAACTCTTTTTTCCACCATCTTTCCCCTTCTCAAGATTTTCCGTTTATCTTTCTTCAAACTTATTTTTCCTTTCTATCAACTCTTTATCCACCATCTTTCCCCTTCTCAAGCCTTTTCCGTTTATCTTTCTTCAAACTTATTTTTCCCTTTCTATCAACTCTTTTTCCACCATCTTTCCCCTTCTCAAGACTTTTCCGTTTATTTTTCTTCAAACTTATTTTTCCTTTCTATCAACTCTTTTCCACCATCTTTCCCCTTCTCAAGCCTTTTCGTTTATCTTTCTTCAAACTTATTTTCCTTTCTATCAACTCTTTTTTCACCATCTTTCCCCTTCTCAAGCCCTTTCCGTTTATCTTTCTTCAAACTTATTTTCCTTTCTATCAACTCTTTTCCACCATCTTTCCCCTTCTCAAGACTTTTCCGTTTATTTTTCTTCAAACTTATTTTCCTTTCTATCAACTCTTTATCCACCATCTTTTCCCCTTCTCAAGACTTTTCCGTTTATTTTTCTTCAAACTATTTTTCCTTTCTATCAACTCTTTTCCACCATCTTTCCCCTTCTCAAGCCTTTTCCGTTTATTTTTCTTCAAACTTATTTTTTCCTTTCTATCAACTCTTTTTTCCACCATCTTTCCCCTTCTCAAGCCTTTCCCGTTTATTTTCTTCAAACTTATTTTTTCCTTTCTATCAGCTCTTTTTCCACCATCTTTCCCCTTCTCAAGCTCTTTCCGTTTATCTTTTTTCAAACTTATTTTTTCCTTTCTATCAACTCTTTTCCACCATCTTTCCCCTTCTCAAGCCTTTTCCGTTTATTTTTCTTCAAACTTATTTTTCCTTTCTATCAACTCTTTTTCCACCATCTTTCCCCTTCTCAAACTCTTTCCGTTTATCTTTCTTCAAACATTTTTCCTTTCTATCAACTCTTTTCCACCATCTTTCCCCTTCTCAAGCCTTTTCCGTTTATTTTTCTTCAAACTTATTTTCCTTTCTATCAACTCTTTTTCCACCATCTTTCCCCTTCTCAAGCCTTTTGCGTTTATTTTTCTTCAAACTTATTTTTCCTTTCTATCAACTCTTTTTCCACCATCTTTCCCCTTCTCAACCTTTTCCGTTTATTTTTCTTCAAACTTATTTTTCCTTTCTATCAACTCTTTTTCCACCATCTTTCCCTTCTCAAGCCTTTTCCGTTTATTTTTCTTCAAAACATTTTCCTTTCTATCAACTCTTTTTCCACCATCTTTCCCCTTCTCAAGCCTTTTCCGTTTATTTTTCTTCAAACTTATTTTTCCTTTCTATCAACTCTTTTTCCACCATCTTTCCCCTTCTCAAGCCTTTCCGTTTATTTTTCTTCAAACTTATTTTCCTTTCTATCAACTCTTTTTCCACCATCTTTCCCCTTCTCAAGCCTTTTCCGTTTATTTTTCTTCAAACTTATTTTTCCTTTCTATCAACTCTTTTTCCACCATCTTTTCCCCTTCTCAAGCCTTTTCCGTTTATTTTTCTTCAAACTTATTTTCCTTTCTATCAACTCTTTTTCCACCATCTTTTCCCCTTCTCAAGCTCTTTCCGTTTATTTTTCTTCAAACTTATTTTTCCTTTCTATCAACTCTTTTCCACCATCTTTCCCCTTCTCAAGCTCTTTCCGTTTATTTTCTTCAAACTTATTTTTCCTTTCTATCAACTCTTTTTCCACCATCTTCCCCTTCTCCAAGCCTTTTCCGTTTATTTTCTTCAAACTTATTTTTTTCTTTTCTATCAACTCTTTTCCACCATCTTTCCCCTTCTCAAGCCCTTTCCGTTTATCTTTCTTCAAACTTATTTTTCCTTTCTATCAACTCTTTTCCACCATCTTTCCCCTTCTCAAGCCTTTTCCGTTTATTTTCTTCAAACTTATTTTCCTTTCTATCAACTCTTTTTCCACCATCTTTCCCCTTCTCAAGCCTTTTCCGTTTATTTTTCCTTTAAACATTTTTCCTTTCTATCAACTCTTTTTCCACCATCTTTCCCCTTCTCAAGCCTTTTCCGTTTATTTTTCTTCAAACTTATTTTTCCTTTCTATCAACTCTTTTTCCACCATCTTTCCCTTCTCAAGCCTTTTCCGTTTTATTTTCTTCAAACTTATTTTCCCTTTCTATCAACTCTTTTTCCACCATCTTTCCCCTTCTCTCAAGCCTTTTCCGTTTATTTTTCTTCAAACTTATTTTCCTTTCTATCAACTCTTTTTCCACCATCTTTCCCCTTCTCAAGCCTTTTCCGTTTATTTTCTTCAAACTTATTTTCCTTTTCTATCAACTCTTTTTCC
>JBBBDQ010007050.1:40000-42500 GCA_037127315.1 Ascarosepion bandense | reverse complement strand
ATAGATAGATAGAAAGGAACAGACTGAGATAGATAGATAGATAGATAGATAGATAGATAGATAGATAGATAGATAGATAGATAGATAGAAAGGAACAGACTGAGATAGATAGATAGTTAGATAGAAAGGAACAGACTGAGATAGATAGATAGATAGATAGATAGATAGATAGATAGGAACAGACTGAGATAGATAGATAGATAGATAGATAGATAGATAGATAGATAGATAGATAGATAGAAAGGGACAGACTGAGATAGATAGATAGATAGATAGATAGATAGATAGATAGAGAAAGGAACAGACTGAGATAGATAGATAGATAGATAGATAGATAGATAGATAGATAGAAAGGGACAGACTGAGATAGATAGATAGAGAGATAGATAGATAAATAGATAGATAGATAGATAGATAGATAGATAGATAAGAACAGACTAAGATAGATAGATAGATAGATAGATAGATAGATAGATAGATAGGTACAGACTGAGATAGATAGATAGATAGATAGCAAATAGATAGATAGAAAGGAACAGACTGAGATAGATAGATAGATAGATAGATAGATAGATAGATAGATAGAAAGGAACGGACTGAGATAGATAGATAGGAACATACTGAGATAAATAGATATATAGATAGATAGATAGATAGATAGATAGATAGATAGATAGATAGATAGATAGATAGATAGAAAGGAACAGACTGAGATAGATAGATAGATAGATAGGAACAGACTGAGATAGATAGATAGATAGATAGATAGATAGATAGATAGATAGATAGATAGATAGATAGATAGAAAGGAACAGACTGAGATAGATAGATAGATAGGAACAGACAGAGATAGATAGATAGATAGATAGATAGATAGATAGATAGATAGATAGATAGATAGATAGATAGAAAGGAACAGACTGAGATAGATAGATAGAAAGGAACAGACTGAGATAGATAGATAGAATGGAACAGACTGAGATAGATAGATAGATAGATAGATAGATAGATAGATAGATAGAAAGGAACAGACTGAGATAGATAGATAGATAGATAGATAGATAGATAGATAGATAGATAGATAGATAGATAGATAGAAAGGAACAGACTGAGATAGATAGATAGATAGATAGATAGATAGATAGGTAGATAGATAGATAGATAGATAGATAGATAGATAGATAGATAGATAGATAGAAAGGAACAGACTTAGATAGATAGATAGATAGATAGATAGATAGATAGATAGATAGATAGATAGATAGAAAGGAACAGACTGAGATAGATAGATAGATAGATAGATAGATAGATAGATAGATAGATAGATAGATAGAAAGGAAATAGACGGAGAGATAGATAGATAGATAGATAGATAGATAGATAGATAGATAGATAGATAGGTAGATAGACTGAGATAGATAGATAGAGAGATAGATAGATAGATAAATAGATAGATAGATAGATAGATAGATAGGAACAGACTAAGATAGATAGATAGATAGATAGATAGATAGATAGATAGATAGATAGGTACAGACTGAGATAGATAGATAGATAGATAGATAGATAGATAGAAAGGAACAGACTGAGATAGATAGATAGATAGATAGATAGATAGATAGATAGATAGATAGATAGAAAGGAACGGACTGAGATAGATAGATAGGAACAGACTGAGATAAATAGATATATAGATAGATAGATAGATAGATAGATAGATAGATAGATAGATAGATAGATAGATAGATAGATAGATAGAAAGGAACAGACTGAGATAGATAGATAGATAGGAACAGACTGAGATAGATAGATAGATAGATAGATAGATAGATAGATAGATAGATAGATAGATAGAAAGGAACAGACTGAGATAGATAGATAGATAGGAACAGACAGAGATAGATAGATAGATAGATAGATAGATAGATAGATAGATAGATAGATAGAAAGGAACAGACTGAGATAGATAGATAGAAAGGAACAGACTGAGATAGATAGATAGAATGGAACAGACTGAGATAGATAGATAGATAGATAGATAGATAGATAGATAGATAGATAGATAGATAGAAAGGAACAGACTGAGATAGATAGATAGATAGATAGATAGATAGATAGATAGATAGATAGATAGAAAGGAACAGACTGAGATAGATAGATAGATAGATAGATAGATAGATAGATAGATAGATAGATAGATAGATAGAAAGGAACAGACTGAGATAGATAGATAGATAGATAGATAGATAGATAGATAGATAGATAGAAAGGAACAGACTGAGATAGATAGATAGATAGATAGATAGATAGATAGATAGATAGATAGATAGATAGATAGATAGATAGATAGATAGATAGATAGAAAGGAACAGACTTAGATAGATAGATAGATAGATAGATAGATAGATAGATAGAAAGGAACAGACTGAGATAGATAGATAGATAGATAGATAGATAGATAGATAGATAGATAGATAGAAAGGAACAGACTGAGATAGAT
>JBBBDQ010007006.1:0-42263 GCA_037127315.1 Ascarosepion bandense | reverse complement strand
CGTTCCATCACTTGACACGTAAAACTTTTATTTCACATATTAACTTTACTGACTCATAAACCCACCCATTTACACATGATTTCTTCAACGCACACATTCATAACTGATTCGCCTTCATTTTCTTTCAAAAAGAAAATCGTTCCATCACTTGACACGTGTAAACTTTATTTCACATATTAACTTTACTGACTCATAAACCCACACATTTACACATGATTTCTCTCAACGCACACATTCATAACTGATTCGCTCATTTTCTTTCAAAAAGAAAATCGTTCCATCACTCTGACACGTGTAAACTTTATTTCACATATTAACTTTACTGACTCATAAACCCACCCATTTACACATGATTTCTCTCAACGCACACATTCATAACTGATTCGCTCATTTTCTTCAAAAAGAAAATCGTTCCATCACTTGACACGTGTAAACTTTATTTCACATATTAACTTTACTGACTCATAAACCCACACATTTACACATGATTTCTCTCAACGCACACATTCATAACTGATTCGCTCATTTTCTTTCAAAAAGAAAAAAATCGTTCCATCACTTGACACGTAAACTTTATTTCACATATTAATCCTTTACTGACTCATAAACCCACCATTTACACATGATTTCTCTCAACGCACACATTCATAACTGATTCGCTCATTTTCTTTCAAAAAGAAAATCGTTCCATCACTTGACACGTGTAAACTTTATTTCACATATTAACTTTACTGACTCATAAACCCACCCATTTACACATGATTTCTCTCAACGCACACATTCATAACTGATTCGCTCATTTTCTTTTCAAAAAGAAAATCGTTCCATCACTTGACACGTGTAAACTTTATTTCACATATTAACTTTACTGACTTCATAAACCCACACATTTACACATGATTTCTCTCAACGCACACATTCATAACTGATTCGCTCATTTTCTTTCAAAAAGAAAATCGTTCCATCACTTGACACGTGTAAACTTTATTTCACATATTAACTTTACTGACTCATAAACCCACCCATTTACACATGATTTTCCCTAACGCACACATTCATAACTGATTCGCTCATTTTCTTTCAAAAGAAAATCGTTCCATCACTTGACACGTGTGAACTTTACTACACATATTAACTTTACTGACTCATAAACCCACCCATTTACACATGATTTCTCTCTAACGTACACATTCATAACTGATTCGCTCATTTTCTTTCAAAAAGAAAATAGTTCCATCACTTGACACGTGTAAACTTTATTTCACATATTAACTTTACTGACTCATAAACCCACACATTTACACATGATTTCCTCTCAACGCACACATTCATAACTGATTCGCTCATTTTCTTTCAAAAGAAAATCGTTCCATCACTTGACACGTGTGAACTTTATTTCACATATTAACTTTACTGACTCATAAACCCACCCATTTACACACATTTCTCTCAACGCACACATTCATAATTGATTCGCTCATTTTTCTTAAAAAAGAAAATCGTTCCATCACTTGACACGTGTAAACTTTATTTCACATATTAACTTTACTGACTCATAAACCCACCCATTTACACATGATTTCTCTCAACGCACACATTCATAATTGATTCGCTCATTTTCTTTCAAAAAGAAAATCGTTCCATCACTTGACACGTGTAAACTTTATTTCACATATTAACTTTACTGACTCATAAACTCACCCATTTACACATGATTTCTCTCAACGCACACATTCATAATTGATTCGCTCATTTTCTTTTCAAAAAAGAAAACGTTCCTCCATCATCTGACACGTGTAAACTTTATTTCACATATTAACTTTACTGACTCATAAACCCACCCATTTACACATGATTTCTCTCAACGCACACATTCATAATTGATTCGCTCATTTTCTTTCAAAAAGAAAAATCGTTCCATCACTTGACACGTGTAAACTTTATTTCACATATTAACTTTACTGACTCATAAACCCACCCATTTACACATGATTTTCCTCAACGCACACATTCATAACTGATTCGCTCATTTTCTTTCAAAAAGAAAATCGTTCCATCACTTGACACGTGTGAACTTTATTTCACATATTAACTTTACTGACTCATAAACCCACCCATTTACACATGATTTCTCTCAACGCACACATTCATAATTGATTCGCTCATTTTCAAAGAAAATCGTTCATCACTTGACACGTGTAAACTTTATTTCACATATTAACTTTACTGACTCATAAACCCACCCATTTACACATGATTTCTCTCAACGCACACATTCATAATTGATTCGCTCATTTTCTTTCAAAAAAGAAAATCGTTCCATCACTTGACACGTGTAAACTTTATTTCACATATTAACTTTACTGACTCCATAAACCCACACATTTACACATGATTTCTCTCAACGCACACATTCATAACTGATTCGCTCATTTTCTTTCAAAAAGAAAATCGTTCCATCACTCTTTTGACACGTGTAAACTTTATTTCACATATTAACTTTACTGACTCATAAACCCACCCATTTACACATGATTTCTCTCAACGCACACATTCATAATTGATTCGCTCATTTTCTTTCAAAAGAAAATCGTTCCATCACTTGACACGTAAACTTTATTTCACATATTAACTTTACTGACTCATAAACCCACACATTTACACATGATTTTCTCAACGCACACATTCATAACTGATTCTCTCATTTTATTTAAAAAAGAAAATCGTTCCATCACTTGACACGTGTGAACTTTATTTCACATATTAACTTTACTGACTCATAAACCCAACAATACTACGATTTCTCTCAACGCACACATTCATAACTGATTCGCTCATTTTCTTTCAAAAAGAAAATCGTTCCATCATTTGACACGTGTAAACTTTATTTCACATATTAACTTTACTGACTCATAAACCCACACATTTACACATGATTTCTCTCAACGCACACATTCATAACTGATTCGCTCATTTTCTTTTCTCAAAAGAAAATCGTTCCATCACTTGACACGTGTAAACTTTATTTCACATATTAACTTTACTGACTCATAAACCCACCCATTTACACATGATTTCTCTCAACGCACACATTCATAATTGATTCGCTCATTTTCTTTCAAAAAGAAAAATCGTTCCATCACTTGACACGTGTAAACTTTATTTCACATATTAACTTTACTGACTCATAAACCCACACATTTACACATGATTTCTCTCAACGCACACATTCATAACTGATTCTCTCATTTTATTTAAAAGAAAATCGTTCCATCACTTGACACGTGTGAACTTTATTTCACATATTAACTTTACTGACTCATAAACCCACACATTTACACATGATTTTCCTCAACGCACACATTCATAACTGATTCGCTCATTTTTCAAAAAGAAAATCGTTCCATCACTTGACACGTGTAAACTTTATTTCACATATTAACTTTACTGACTCATAAACCCACACATTTACACACATGATTTCTCTCAACGCACACATTCATAACTGATTTGCCCATTTTCTTTCAAAAAGAAAATCGTTCCATCACTTGACACGTGTAAACTTTATTTCACATATTAACTTTACTGACTCATAAACCCACACATTTACACATGATTTCTCTCAACGCACACATTCATAACTGATTCGCTCATTTCTTTCAAAAAGAAAATCGTTCCATCACTTGACACGTAACCCTTATTTCACATATTAACTTTACTTACCCATAAACCCACCCATTTACACATGATTTCTCTCAACGCACACATTCATAATTGATTCGCTCATTTTCTTTCAAAAAGAAAATCGTTCCATCACTTGACACGTAAACTTTATTTCACATATTAACTTTACTGACTCATAAACCCACACATTTACACATGATTTCTCTCAACGCACACATTCATAACTGATTCGCTCATTTTCTTCAAAAAGAAAAAATCGTTCCATCACTTGACACGTAAACTTTATTTCACATATTAACTTTACTGATCACATAAACCCACACATTTACACATGATTTCTCTCAACGCACACATTCATAACTGATTCGCTCATTTTCTTTCAAAAAGAAAATCGTTCCATCACTTGACACGTAAACTTTATTTTGCCATTAACTTTACTGACTCATAAACCCACACATTTACACATGATTTCTCTCAACGCACACATTCATAACTGATTCGCTCATTTTCTAAAGAAAAATCGTTCCATCACTCTGACACGTGTAAACTTTATTTCACATATTAATCTTACTGACTCATAAACCCACACATTTACACATGATTTTCCTCAACGCACACATTCATAACTGATTCGCCATTTCTCTTTCAAAAAGAAAATCGTTCCATCACTTGACACGTGTAAACTTTATTTCACATATTAACTTTACTGACTCATAAACCCACACATTTACACATGATTTCTCTCAACGCACACATTCATAACTGATTCGCTCATTTCTTTCAAAAAGAAAATCGTTCCATCACTTGACACGTAAACTTTATTTCACATATTAACTTTACTGACTCATAAACCCACCCATTTACACATGATTTCTCTCAACGCACACATTCATAATTGATTCGCTCATTTTCTTTCAAAAAGAAAATCGTTCCATCACTTGACACGTGTAAACTTTATTTCACATATTAACTTTACTGACTCATAAACCCACACATTTACACATGATTTCTCTCAACGCACACATTCATAACTGATTCGCTCATTTTCTTTCAAAAGAAAATCGTTCCAATAATTGACACGTGTAAACTTATTTCACATATTAACTTTACTGACTCATAAACCCACACATTTACACATGATTTCTCTCAACGCACACATTCATAACTGATTCGCTCATTTTCTTTCAAAGAAAAAATCGTTCCATCACTTGACACGTGTAAACTTTATTTCACATATTAATTTCATTGACTCATAAACCCACACATTTACACATGATATTTCTCTCAACGCACACATTCATAATTGATTCTCTCATTTTATTTAAAAAAGAAAACGTTCCATCACCGGACACGTGTGAACTTTATTTCACATATTAACTTTACTGACTCATAAACCCACCCATTTACACATGATTTCTCTCAACGCACACATTCATAACTGATTCGCTCATTTTCTTTCAAAAGAAAATCGTTCCATCACTTGACACGTAAACTTTATTTCACATTAACTTTACTGACTCATAAACCCACACATTTACACATGATTTCTCTCAACGCACACATTCATAACTGATTCGCTCATTTTCTTTCAAAAAAGAAAATCGTTCCATCACTTGACACGTGTAAATCCCTATTTCACATATTAACTTTACTGACTCATAAACCCACACATTTACACATGATTTCTCTCAACGCACACATTCATAATTGATTCTCTCACTTTATTTAAAAGAAAATCGTTCCATCACTTGACACGTGTGAACTTTATTTCATATACATATTAACTTTACTGACTCATAAACCCACCCATTTACACATGATTTTCTCAACGCACACATTCATAACTGATTCGCTCATTTTCTTCAAAAAAGAAAATCGTTCCATCACTTGACACGTGTAAACTTTATTTCACATATTAACTTTACTGACTCATAAACCCACACATTTACACATGATTTCTCTCAACGCACACATTCATAATTGATTCTCTCATTTTATTTAAAAAAGAAAATCGTTCCATCACTTGACACGTGTGAACTTTATTTCACATATTAACTTTACTGACTCATAAACCCACCCATTTACACATGATTTCTCTCAACGCACACATTCATAACTGATTCGCTCATTTTCTTTCAAAGAAAATCGTTCCATCACTTGACACAAAAACTTTATTTCACATATTAACTTTACTGACTCATAAACCTACCCATTTACACATGATTTCTCTCAACGCACACATTCATAACTGATTCGCTCATTTTCTTCAAAAAGAAAAATCGTTCCATCACTTGACACGTGTAAACTTTATTTCACATATTAATCTTACTGACTCATAAACCCACCCATTTACACATGATTTCTCTCAACGCACACATTCATAACTGATTCGCTCATTTTCTTTCAAAAAGAAAATCGTTCCATCACTTGACACGTAAAACTCATTTCACATATTAACTTTACTGACTCATAAACCCACACATTTACACATGATTTCTCTCTCAACGCACACATTCATAATTGATTCTCTCATTTTCTTTCAAAAGAAAATCGTTCCATCACTTGACACGTGTAAACTTTATTTCACATATTAACTTTACTGACTCATAAACCCACACATTTACACATGATTTCTCTCAACGCACACATTCATAACTGATTCGCTCATTTTCTTTCAAAAGAAAATCGTTCCATCACTTGACACGTAACCTTTTATTTCACATATTAACTTTGATTGACTCATAAACCCACACATTTACACATGATTTCTCTCAACGCACACATTCATAATTGGATTCTCTCATTTTCTTTCAAAAGAAAATCGTTCCATCACTTGACACGTGTAAACTTTATTTCTACATATTAACTTTACTGACTCATAAACCCACCCATTTACACATGATTTCTCTCCTCAACGCACACATTCATAATTGATTCCTCCCATTTTCTTTCAAAGAAAATCGTTCCATCACTTGACACGTGTAAACTTTATTTCACATATTAACTTTACTGACTCATAAACCCACACATTTACACATGATTTCTCTCAACGCACACATTCATAACTGATTCGCTCATTTTATTTAAAAGAAAATCGTTCCATCACTTGACACGTGTGAACTTTATTTCACATATTAACTTTACTGACTCATAAACCCACCCATTTACACATGATTTCTCTCAACGCACACATTCATAATTGATTCTCTCATTTTCTTTTCAAAAAGAAAATCGTTCCATCACTTGACACGTGTGAACTTTATTTCAATATATTAACTTTACTGACTCATAAACCCACCCATTTACACATGATTTCTCTCAACGCACACATTCATAATTGATTCTTTCATTTTATTTAAAAAAGAAAATCGTTCCATCACTTGACATCGTGTAAACTTTATTTCACATATTAACTTTACTGACTCATAAACCTACACATTTACACATGATTTCTCTCAACGCACACATTCATAACTGATTCGCTCATTTTATTTAAAAAAGAAAATCGTTCCATCACTTGACACGTGAACTTTATTTCACATATTAACTTTACTGACTCATAAACCCACCCATTTACAGTATGATTTCTCTCAACGCACACATTCATAATTGATTCTCTCATTTTATTTAAAAAAGAAAATCGTTCCATCACTTGACACGTGTAAACTTTATTTCACATATTAACTTTACTGACTCATAAACCCACACATTTACACATGATTTCTCTCAACGCACACATTCATAACTGATTCGCTCATTTTATTTAAAAAGAAAAATCGTTCCATCACTTGACACGTGTGAACTTTATTTCACATATTAACTTTACTGACTCATAAACCCACCCATTTACACATGATTTCTCTCAACGCACACATTCATAATTGATTCTCTCATTTTCTTTCAAAAGAAAATCGTTCCATCACTTGACACGTGTAAACTTTATTTCACATATTAACTTTACTGACTCATAAACCCACACATTTACACATGATTTCTCTCAACGCACACATTCATAACTGATTCGCTCATTTTATTTAAAAAGAAAATCGTTCCATCACTTGACACGTGTGAACTTTATTTCACATATTAACTTTACTGACTCATAAACCCACCCATTTACACATGATTTCTCTCAACGCACACATTCATAATTGATTCTCTCATTTTATTTAAAAAAGAAAATCGTTCCATCACTTGACACGTGTAAACTTTATTTCACATATTAACTTTACTGACTCATAAACCCACACATTTACACATGATTTCTCTCAACGCACACATTCATAACTGATTCGCTCATTTTCTTTTCAAAAAGAAAATCGTTCCATCACTTGACACGTGTAAACTTTATTTCACATATTAATTTTACTGACTCATAAACCCACACATTTACACATGATTTCTCTCAACGCAATACATTCATAACTGATTCGCTCATTTTCTTTCAAAAGAAAATCGTTCCATTTGACACGTGAACTTTATTTCACATATTAACTTTACTGACTCATAAACCCACCCATTTACACATGATTTCTCTCAACGCACACATTCATAACTGATTTCATTTTCAAAAGAAAATCGTTCCATCACTTGACACGTGTGAACTTTATTTCACATATTAACTTTACTGACTCATAAACCCACCCATTTACACATGATTTCTCTCAACGCACACATTCATAACTGATTCTCTCATTTTCTTTCAAAGAAAATCGTTCCATCACTTGACACGTGAACTTTATTTCACATATTAACTTTAATTGACTCATAAACCCACCCATTTACACATGATTTCTCTCAACGCACACATTCATAACTGATTCTCTCATTTTCTTTCAAAGAAAATCGTTCCATCACTTGACACGTGTGAACTTTATTTCACATATTAACTTTACTGACTCATAAACCCACACATTTACACATGATTTCTCTCAACGCACACATTCATAACTGATTCTCTCATTTTATTTAAAGAAAATCGTTCCATCACTTGACACGTGTGAACTTTATTTCACATATTAACTTTACTGACTCATAAACCCACCCATTTACACATGATTTCTCTCAACGCACACATTCATAATTGATTCTCTCATTTTATTTAAAAAAGAAAATCGTTCCATCACTTGACACGTGTGAACTTTATTTCACATATTAACTTTACTGACTCATAAACCCACACATTTACACATGATTTCTCTCAACGCACACATTCATAACTGATTCGCTCATTTTCTTTCAAAAAGAAAATCGTTCCATCACTTGACACGTGTGAACTTTATTTCACATATTAACTTTACTGACTCATAAACCCACCCATTTACACATGATTTCTCTCAACGCACACATTCATAACTGATTCTCTCATTTTCTTTCAAAGAAAAATCGTTCCATCACTTGACACGTGTGAACTTTATTTCACATATTAACTTTACTGACTCATAAACCCACACATTTACACATGATTTCTCTCAACGCACACATTCATAATTGATTTCATTTTATTTAAAAAAGAAAAATCGTTCCATCACTTGACACGTGTGAACTTTATTTCACATATTAACTTTACTGACTCATAAACCCACCCATTTACACATGATTTCTCTCAACGCACACATTCATAACTGATTCTCTCATTTTCTTTCAAAGAAAATCGTTCCATCACTTGACACGTGTGAACTTTATTTCAGCATATTAACTTTACTGACTCATAAACCCACACATTTACACATGATTTCTCTCAACGCACACATTCATAATTGATTCTCTCATTTTATTTAAAGAAAGTCGTTCCATCACTTGACACGTGTGAACTTTATTTCACATATTAACTTTACTGACTCATAAACCCACCCATTTACACATGATTTCTCTCAACGCACACATTCATAATTGATTCTCTCATTTTATTTAAAAAGAAAATCGTTCCATCACTTGACACGTGTGAACTTTATTTCACATATTAACTTTACTGACTCATAAACCCACCCATTTACACATGATTTTCTCAACGCACACATTCATAATTGATTCTCTCATTTTATTTAAAAAGAAAATCGTTCCATCACTTGACACGTGTGAACTTTATTTCACATATTAACTTTACTGACTCATAAACCCACACATTTACACATGATTTCTCTCAACGCACACATTCATAATTGATTCTCTATTTTATTTAAAGAAATTCCATTCCATCACTTGACACGTGTAAACTTTATTTCACATATTAACTTTACTGACTCATAAACCCACACATTTACACATGATTTCTCTCCAACGCACACATTCATAATTGATTCTCTCATTTTATTTAAAAAAGAAAATCGTTCCATCATTTGACACGTGAACTTTATTTCACATATTAACTTTACTGTCTCATAAACCCACACATTTACACATGATTTCTCTCAACGCACACATTCATAATTGATTCTCTCATTTTATTTAAAAAAGAAAATCGTTCCATCACTTGACACGTGTGAACTTTATTTCACATATTAACTTTACTGACTCATAAACCCACACATTTACACATGATTTCTCTTCAACGCACACATTCATAATTGATTCTCTCATTTTATTTTAAAGAAAATCGTTCCATCACTTGACACGTGTGAACTTATTTCCACATATTAACTTTACTGACTCATAAACCCACACATTTACACACATGATTTCTCTCAATGCACACACATTCATAATTGATTCTCTCATTTTTATTTTAAAAAAGAAAATCGTTCCATCACTTGACACGTGTGAACTTTATTTCACATATTAACTTTATCATTGACTCATAAACCCACCCATTTACACATGATTTCTCTCAACGCACACATTCATAATTGATTCTCTCATTTTATTTAAAAAAGAAAATCGTTCCATCACTTGACACGTGTGAACTTATTTCACATATTAACTTTACTGACTCATAAACCCACCCATTTACACATGATTTCTCTCAACGCACACATTCATAATTGATTCTCTCATTTTATTTAAAAGAAAATCGTTCCATCACTTGACACGTGTGAACTTTATTTCACATATTAACTTTACTGACTCATAAACCCACCCATTTACACATGATTTCTCTCAACGCACACATTCATAATTGATTCTCTCATTTTATTTAAAAAAGAAAATCGTTCCATCACTTGACACGTGAACTTTATTTCCACATATTAACTTTACTGACTCAAACCCACCCATTTACACATGATTTCTCTCAACGCACACATTCATAATTGATTCTCTCATTTTATTTAAAAGAAAATCGTTCCATCACTTGACACGTGTGAACTTTATTTCACATATTAACTTTACTGACTCATAAACCCACCCATTTACACATGATTTCTCTCAACGCACACATTCATAATTGATTCTCTCATTTTATTTAAAAAAGAAAATCGTTCCATCACTTGACACGTGTGAACTTTATTTCACATATTGCTTTACTGACTCATAAACCCACCCATTTACACATGATTTCTCTCAACGCACACATTCATAATTGATTCTCTCATTTTATTTAAAGAAAATCGTTCCATCACTTGACACGTGTGAACTTTTTATTTCACATATTAACTTTACTGACTCATAAACCCACCCATTTACACATGATTTCTCTCAACGCACACATTCATAATTGATTCTCTCATTTTATTTAAAAAGAAAATCGTTCCATCACTTGACACGTGTAAACTTTATTTCACATATTAACTTTACTGACTCATAAACCCACACATTTACACATGATTTCTCTCAACGCACACATTCATAATTGACGCATTTTATTTAAAAAAGAAAATCGTTCCATCACTTGACACGTAAACTTTATTTCACATATTAACTTTAATACTCCATAAACCCACACATTTACACATGATTTCTCTCAACGCACACATTCATAATTGATTCTCTCATTTTATTTAAAAAAGAAAATCGTTCCATCACTTGACACGTGTGTAAACTTTATTTCACATATTAACTTTACTGACTCATAAACCCACCCATTTACACATGATTTCTCTCAACGCACACATTCATAATTGATTCTCTCATTTTATTTAAAAGAAAATCGTTCCATCACTTGACACGTGTAAACTTTATTTCACATATTAACTTTACTGACTCATAAACCCACCCATTTACACATGATTTCTCTCAACGCACACATTCATAATTGATTCTCTCATTTTATTTAAAGAAATCGTTCCATCACTTGACACGTGTAAACTTTATTTCACATATTAACTTTACTGACTCATAAACCCACACATTTACACACATGATTTCTCTCAACGCACACATTCATAATTGATTCTCTCATTTTATTTAAAAAGAAAATCGTTCCATCACTTGACACGTGTAAACTTTATTTCACATATTAACTTAATAGACTCATAAAACTCCACACATTTACACATGATTTCTCTCAACGCACACATTCATAACTGATTCGCTCATTTTCTTTCAAAAGAAATCGTTCCATCACTTGACACGTGTGAACTTTATTTCACATATTAACTTTACTGACTCATAAACCCACACATTTACACATGATTTCTCTCAACGCACACATTCATAACTGATTCTCTCGCATTTTATTTACAAAAGAAAATCAAGTTCCATCACTTGACACGTGTGAACTTTATTTCACATATTAACTTTACTGACTCATAAACCCACCCATTTACACATGATTTCTCTCAACGCACACATTCATAATTGATTCTCTCATTTTATTTAAAAGAAAAATCGTCTATCACTTGACACGTGTGAACTTTATTTCACATATTAACTTTACTGACTCATAAACCCACACATTTACACATGATTTCTCTCAACGCACACATTCATAATTGATTCTCTCATTTTATTTTAAAAAGAAAATCGCTCCATCACTTGACACCGTGAACTTTATTTCACAATAACTTTACTGACTCATAAACCCACCCATTTACACATGATTTCTCTCAACGCACACATTCATAATTGATTCTCTCATTTTATTTAAAAGAAAATCGTTCCATCACTTGACACGTGTGAACTTTATTTCACATATTAACTTTACTGACTCATAAACCCACACATTTACAAAGGATTTCTTCAACGCACACATTCATAATTGATTCTTCCATTTTATTTAAAAGAAAATCGTTCCATCACTTGACACGTGTGAACTTTATTTCACATATTAACTTTACTGACTCATAAACCCACACATTTACACATGATTTCTCTCAACGCACACATTCATAATTGATTCTCTCATTTTATTTAAAAGAAAATCGTTCCATCACTTGACACGTGTGAACTTTATTTCACATATTAACTTTACTGACTCATAAACCCACCCATTTACACATGATTTCTCTCAACGCACACATTCATAATTGATTCTCTCATTTTATTTAAAAAAGAAAATCGTTCCATCACTTGACACGTGTGAACTTTATTTCACATATTAACTTTATCGACTCATAAACCCACACATTTACACATGATTTCTCTCAACGCACACATTCATAATTGATTCTCTCATTTATTTAAAAAAGAAAATCGTCTCATCACTTGACACGTGTGAACTTTATTTCACATATTAATCCTTTTACTGACTCATAAACCCACACATTTACACATGATTTCTCTCAACGCACACATTCATAACTGATTCGCTCATTTCTTTTCAAAAGAAATCGTTCCATCACTTGACACGTGTGAACTTTATTTCACATATTAACTTTATCGACTCATAAACCTTTACACATTTACACATGATTTCTCTCAACGCACACATTCATAACTGATTCTCTCATTTTTATTTAAAAAAGAAAATCGTTCCATCACTTGACACGTGTGAACTTTATTTCACATATTAACTTTACTGACTCATAAACCCACCCATTTACACATGATTTTCTCTCAACGCACACATTCATAATTGATCTTCATTTTATTTAAAAAAGAAAATCGTTCCATCACTTGACACGTGTGAACTTTATTTCAATATATTAACTTTACTGACTCATAAACCCACACATTTACACATGATTTCTCTCAACGCACACATTCATAATTGATTCTCTCATTTTATTTAAAAAAGAAAATCGTTCCATCACTTGACACGTGTGAACTTTATTTCACATATTAACTTTACTGACTCATAAACCCACACATTTACACATGATTTCTCTCAACGCACACATTCATAACTGATTCTCTCATTTTATTTAAAAAAGAAAATCGTTCCATCACTTGACACGTGTGAACTTTATTTCACATATTAACTTTACTGACTCATAAACCCACACATTTACACATGATTTCTTCAACGCACACATTCATAATTGATTCTCTCATTTTATTTAAAAAGAAAATCGTTCCATCACTTGACACGTGTGAACTTTATTTCACATATTAACTTTACTGACTCATAAACCCACACATTTACACATGATTTCTCTCAACGCACACATTCATAACTGATTCGCTCATTTTCTTTCAAAAAGAAAACGTTCCATCACTTGACACGTGTGTGTAAACTTTATTTCGTTATATTAACTTACTGACTCATAAACCCACACATTTACACATGATTTCTCTCAACGCACACATTCATAATTGGATTCTCTCATTTTATTTAAAAAGAAAATCGTTCCGAATACTTGACACGTGTGAACTTTATTTCATATTAACTTTACTGACTCATAAACCCACACATTTACACATGATTTCTCTCAACGCACACATTCAACTGATCTGCCTATTTTCTTTCAAAAGAAAATCGTTCCATCACTTGACACGTGAACTTTATTTCACATATTAACTTTACTGACTCATAAACCCACCCATTTACACATGATTTCTCTCAACGCACACATTCATAACTGATCTGCTCATTTTCTTTCAAAAGAAAATCGTTCCATCACTTGACACGTGTAAACTTTATTTCACATATTAACTTTACTGACTCATAAACCCACACATTTACACATGATTTCTCTCAACGCACACATTCATAACTGATTCGCTCATTTTCTTTCAAAAAGAAAATCGTTCCATCACTTGACACGTGTAAACTTTATTTCACATATTAACTTTACTGACTCATAAACCCACCCATTTACACATGATTTCTCTCAACGCACACATTCATAACTGATTCGCTCATTTTCTTTCAAAAAGAAAATCGTTCCATCACTTGACACGTGTGAACTTTATTTCACATATTAACTTTACTGACTTCATAAACCCACCCATTTACACATGATTTCTCTCAACGCACACATTCATAACTGATTCGCTCATTTTCTTTCAAAAAAGAAAATCGTTCCATCACTTGACACGTGTGAACTTTATTTCACATATTAACTTTACTGACTCATAAACCCACACACATTTACACATGATTTCTCTCAACACACACATTCATAACTGATTCGCTCATTTTCTTTCAAAAGAAAATCGTTCCATCACTTGACACGTGTAAACTTTATTTCACATATTAACTTTACTGACTCATAAACCCACCCATTTACACATGATTTCTCTCAACGCACACATTCATAACTGATTCGCTCATTTTCTTTCAAAAGAAAATCGTTCCATCACTTGACACGTGTAAACTTTATTTCACATATTAACTTTACTGACTCATAAACCCACCCATTTACACATGATTTCTCTCAACGCACACATTCATAACTGATTCGCTCATTTTCTTTCAAAAAGAAAATCGTTCCATCACTTGACACGTGTGAACTTTATTTCACATATTAACTTTACTGATCATAAACCCACCCATTTACACATGATTTCTCTCAACGCACACATTCATAACTGATTCGCTCATTTTCTTCAAAAGAAAATCGTTCCATCACTTGACACGTGTGAACTTTATTTCACATATTAACTTTACTGACTCATAAACCCACACATTTACACATGATTTCTTCTCAACACACACATTCATAACTGATTCGCTCATTTTCTTTCAAAAAGAAAATCGTTCCATCACTTGACACGTGTAAACTTTATTTCACATATTAACTTTACTGACTCATAAACCCACCCATTTACACATGATTTCTCTCAACGCACACATTCATAACTGATTCGCTCATTTTCTTTCAAAGAAAATCGTTCCATCACTTGACACGTGTAAACTTTATTTCACATATTAACTTTACTGACTCATAAACCTACCCATTTACACATGATTTCTCTCAACGCACACATTCATAACTGATTCGCTCATTTTCTTTCAAAAGAAAATCGTTCCATCACTTGACACGTGTGAACTTTATTTCACATATTAACTTACTGACTCATAAACCCACCCATTTACACATGATTTCTCTCAACGCACACATTCATAACTTGATTCGCTCATTTTCTTTCAAAAGAAAATCGTTCCATCACTTGACACGTGTGAACTTTATTTCACATATTAACTTTACTGACTCATAAACCCACACATTTACACATGATTTCTCTCAACACACACATTCATAACTGATTCGCTCATTTTCTTTCAAAAGAAAATCGTTCCATCACTTGACACGTGTAAACTTTATTTCACATATTAACTTTACTGACTCATAAACCCACCCATTTACACATGATTTCTCTCAACGCACACATTCATAACTGATTCGCTCATTTTCTTTCAAAAGAAAATCGTTCCATCACTTGACACGTGTAAACTTTATTTCACATATTAACTACTGACTCATAAACCCACCCATTTACACATGATTTCCCTCTCAACGCACACATTCATAACTGATTCGCTCATTTTTCTTTCAAAAAAGAAAATCGTTCCATCACTTGACACGTGTGAACTTTATTTCACATATTAACTTTACTGACTCATAAACCCACCCATTTACAATACGATTTCTCTCAACGCACACATTCATAACTGATTCGCTCATTTTCTTTCAAAAAGAAAATCGTTCCATCACTTGACACGTGTGAACTTGTCATACATATTAACTTTACTGACTCATAAACCCACACATTTACACATGATTTCTCTCAACACACACATTCATAACTGATTCGTCATATTTTCTTTCAAAAAGAAAATCGTTCCATCACTTGACACGTGTAAACTTTATTTCACATATTAACTTTACTGACTCATAAACCCACCCATTTACACACATGATTTCTCTCAACGCACACATTCATAACTGATTCGCTCATTTTCTTTCAAAAAGAAAATCGTTCCATCACTTGACACGTGTAAACTTTATTTCACATATTAACTTTACTGACTCATAAACCCACCCATTTACACATGATTTCTCTCAACGCACACATTCATAACTGATTCGCTCATTTTCTTTTCAAAAAGAAAATCGTTCCATCACTTGACACGTGTAAACTTTATTTCACATATTAACTTTACTGACTCATAAACCCACCCATTTACACATGATGCTCTCTTCTCAACGCACACATTCATAACTGATTCGCTCATTTTCTTTCAAAAAGAAAATCGTTCCATCACTTGACACGTGAACTTTATTTCACATATTAACTTTACTGACTCATAAACCCACCCATTTACACATGATTTCTCTCAACGCACACATTCATAACTGATTCGCTCATTTTCTTTCAAAAAGAAAATCGTTCCATCACTTGACACGTGTAAACTTTATTTCACATATTAACTTTACTGACTCATAAAATCCACCCATTTACACATACGATTTCTCTCAACGCACACATTCATAACTGATTCGCTCATTTTCTTCAAAAGAAAATCGTTCCATCACTTGACACGTGTAAACTTTATTTCACATATTAACTTTACTGACTCATAAACCCACCCATTTACACATGATTTCTCTCAACGCACACATTCATAACTGATTCGCTCATTTTCTTTCAAAAAGAAATCGTTCCATCACTTGACACGTGTAAACTTTATTTCACATATTAACTTTACTGACTCATAAACCCACCCATTTACACATGATTTCTCTCAACGCACACATTCATAACTGATTCGCTCATTTTCTTTCAAAAAGAAATTCGTTCCATCACTTGACACGTGTAAACTTTATTTCACATATTAACTTTACTGACTCATAAACCCACCCATTTACACATGATTTCTCTCAACGCACACATTCATAACTGATTCGCTCATTTTCTTCTTAAAAAGAAAAATCGTTCCATCACTTGACACGTGTAAACTTTATTTCACATATTAACTTTACTGACCTTACAAACCCACCCATTTACACATGATTTCTTCAACGCACACATTCATAACTGATTCGCTCATTTTCTTTTCAAAAAGAAAATCGTTCCATCCTTGACACGTGTAAACTTTATTTCACATATTAACTTTACTGACTCATAAACCCACACATTTGGCTACGATTTCTCTCAACGCACACATTCATAATTGATTCTCTCATTTTATTTAAAAAAGAAAAATCGTTCCATCACTTGACACGTGTGAACTTTATTTCACATATTAACTTTACTGACTCATAAACCCACACATTACACATGATTTCTCTCAACGCACACATTCATAACTGATTCGCTCATTTTCTTTCAAAAGAAAATCGTTCCATCACTTGACACGTGTAAACTTTATTTCACATATTAACTTTACTGACTCATAAACCCACACATTTACACATGATTTCTCTTCAACGCACACATTCATAACTGATTCGCTCATTTTATTTAAAAAAGAAAATCGTTCCATCACTTGACACGTGTAAACTTTATTTCACATATTAACTTTACTGACTCATAAACCCACACATTTACACATGATTTCTCTCAACGCACACATTCATAACTTGATTCGCTCATTTTCTTTCAAAGAAAATCGTTCCATCACTTGACACGTGTAAACTTTATTTCACATATTAACTTTACTGACTCATAAACCCACACATTTACACATGATTTCTCTCAACGCACACATTCATAACTGATCTGCTCATTTTAAAAGAAAATCGTTCCATCACTTGACACGTGTAAACTTTATTTCACATATTAACTTTACTGACTCATAAACCCACCCATTTACACATGATTTCTCTCAACGCACACATTCATAACTGATTCGCTCATTTTCTTTCAAAAGAAAATGTTCCATCACTTGACACGTAAACTTTATTTCACATATTAACTTTACTGACTCATAAACCCACACATTTACACATGATTTCTCCTCAACCACACATTCATAATTGATTCTCTCATTTTATTTAAAAAGAAAATCGTTCCATCACTGACACGTGTGAACTTTATTTCACATATTAACTTTACTGACTCATAAACCCACCCATTTACACATGATTTCTCTCAACGCACACATTCATAACTGATTCTCTCATTTTCTTTAAAAAGAATATCGTTCCATCACTTGACACGTGTAAACTTTATTTCACATATTAACTTTACTGACTCATAAACCACATTTACACATGATTTCTCTCAAAACGCACACATTCACACTTCAAGGATTCTCTCATTTTCTTTCAAAAAGAATATCGTTCCATCATGACACGTGTAAACTTTATTTCACATATTAACTTTTTTGCACAGCTCATAAACTGCCATTTACACATGATTTCTCTCCAACGCACACATTCATAACTGATTCTCTCATTTTCTTTCAAAAAGAATATCGTTCCATCCTTTGACACGTGTAAACTTTATTTCATGTACTGACTCATAAACCCACCCATTTACACGCTGATTTCTCTCAACACACATTCATAACTGATTCTCATTTTTCTTTCAAAAGAATATCGTTCCATCATGACACGTGTAAACTTTGGCTTCCTGTGCTTTTACTGACTCATAAACCCACCCATTTTACATGATTTCTCTCAACGCACACATTCATAACTGATTCTCTCATTTTTTCTTCAAAAAGAATATCGTTCCATCACTTGACACATGTAAACTTTATTTCACATATTAACTTTACTGACTCATAAACCCACACATTCACACATGATTTCTCAACACACATTCATAATTGATTCTCTCATTTTTCTTTCAAAAAGAATATCGTTCCATCACTTGACACGTGTAAACTTTATTTCACATATTAACTTTACTGACTCATAAACCCACCCATTTACACATGATTTCTCTCAACGCACACATTCATAACTGATTCTCTCATTTTCTTTCAAAAGAATATCGTTCCATCACTTGACACGTGTAAACTTTATTTCACATATTAACTTTACTGACTCATAAAACCCCACCATTTACACATGATTTTCTCTCAACGCACACATTCATAACTGATTCTCTCATTTTCTTTCAAAAAGAATATCGTTCCATCACTTGACACGTGTAAACTTTATTTCACATATTAACTTTACTGACTCATAAACCCACACATTCACGCAGTTTCTCTCTATACACATTCATAATTTGATTCTCTCATTTTCTTTTCAAAAAGAATATCGTTCTAACATCACTTGACACGTGTAAACTTTATTTCACATAATGCTTTACTGACTCATAAACCCACCCATTTACACATGATTTCTCTAAACGCACACATTCAACTGATTCTACTGGGCTTTTCTTTCCAAAGAATATCGTTCCATCCTTGACACATTATAAACTTTATTTCCACATATTAACTTTACTGACTCATAAACCCACCATTTTACCACACATGATTTCTCTCAACGCACACATTTCATAACTGATTCTCTCATTTTCTTTAAAAAAAGAATATCGTTCCATCACTTGACACGTGTAAACTTTATTTTACACATAATACTTTACTGACTCATAAACCACACATTTACATGATTTCTCTCAACACACATTCATAACTGATTCTCTCATTTTCTTTCAAAAAGAATATCGTTCCATCACTTGACACGTGTAAACTTTATTTTCATATTAACTTTTTGTCATAAACCCACCATTTTACACATGATTTCTCTCAACGCACACATTCATAACTGATTCTCTCATTTTCTTTCAAAATATCGTTCCATCACTTGACACGTGTAAACTTTATTTCACATATTAACTTTACTGACTCATAAACCCACCCATTTATGATTTCTCTCAACGCACACATTCATAACTGATTCTCTCTCATTTTCTTTCAAAAGGTATCGTTCATCACTTGACACGTGTAAACTTTATTTCACATAATGCTTTACTGACTCATAAACCCACCCATTTACATGATTTCTCTCAACGCACACTTTCATAACTGATTCTCTCATTTTCACTTTCAAAAGAATATCGTTCCATCACTTGACACGTGTAAACTTTGTTTCTATTAACTTTTTTACTGACTCATAAACCCACCCATTTACATGATTTCTCTCAACGCACATTCATAACTGATTTCTCATTTTCTTTCAAAAAGAATATCGTTCCATCACTTGACACGTGTAAACTTTATTTCACATATTAACTTTACTGACTCATAAACCCACATTTACACATGATTTCTCCTCCTTTTCATTCATAACTGATTCTCTCATTTTTAACAAAAAGAATATCGTTCCATCACTTGACACGTGTAAACTTTATTTCATCGTGCTGACTCATAAACCCACACATTTACACATGATTTTACTCTCAACACACATTCATAACTGATTTCTCATTTTCTTTCAAAAAGAATATCGTTCCATCACTTGACACGTGTAAACTTTATTTCACATATTAACTTTACTGACTCATAAACCCACACATTTACACATGATTTCTCTCAACGCACACATTCATAACTGATTCTCTCATTTTCTTTCAAAAAAGAATATCGTTCCATCACTTGACACGTGTAAACTTTATTTCACATATTAACTTTACTGACTCATAAACCCACCCATTTACACATGATTTCTCTCAACGCACACATTCATAACTGATTCTCTCATTTTCTTTCAAAAAGAATATCGTTCCATCACTTGACACGTGTAAACTTTATTTCCACATATTAACTTTACTGACTCATAAATACATTTTACATGATTTCTTTCTCAACACACATTCATAACTGATTCTCTCCATTTTCTTTAAAAAAAGAATATGCGTTCATCATGACACGTGTAAACTTTATTTCCATATTAACTTTGCCAGCTAAACTACATTTGTGATTTCTCTCAACGCACACATTCTTGCTGATTCTCTCATTTTCTTTCAAAATATCGTTCCATCTTGACACGTGTAAACTTTATTTCACATATTAACTTTACTGACCATAAGCTTCACCATTTACATGATTTCTCTCAACGCACACATTCATAACTGATTCTCTCATTTTCTTTAAAAATATCGTTCCATCACTTGACACGTGTAAACTTGTTCACATATTAACTTTGCTGACTCATAAACCACACATTTACACATGATTTCTCTCAACGCATTCGCCTTTGATTATATAAAACTTTCTTTCAAAAATATCGTTCCATCACTTGACACGTGTAAACTTTATTTTTACACACTTAATGCTTTGCACAACTCAAACCCACATTTTACATGATTTCTCTCAACACATTCATAACTGATTCTCCTGTTTCTTTCAAAATATCGTTCATCCACTTGACTTTATTAAACTTTATTTCACATATTAACTGCAACTCATAAACCACCGTTTACATGATTTCTCTCAACGCACATTCATAACTTTAGATTCTCTCATTTCTTTCAAAAATATCGTTCCATCATGACACGTGTAAACTTGTTTCACATGGCTCTTTTTAATCATAAACACCCATTTACACAGTTTCTCTCAACGCACATTCTGTGGTTCTCATTTTCTTTCAAAAGAATAACTCACGTTCATCGCCCGACGTCGCTTTTTTTATTTATATTAACTTTTGCTGACTCCTCTCGCTACCCATTTACACTTATTGATTTCTCTCAACACATTTATAACTGATTCTCATTTTCAAAAAATATCGTTCCATCACTTGACACGTGTAAACTTTATTCCACGTATTAACTTTTACTGACTCATAAGCACATTTACATGATTTCTCTCCGCACACATTCATAACTGATTCTCTTTCATTTTTCTTTCAAAAAGAATATCGTTCCATCGCCGGCATTGTAGCTTTATTTCATATTAACTTTACTGACTCATAAACCCACACATGATTTCTCTCCAACGCACATTCATATGATTCTCTCATTTTCTTTCAAAAAGAATATCGTTCCATCACTTGACGCGACGAGCTTTGAAAGAAAGTGTTTCACGTATTAACTTACTGACTCATAAACCACGTTTACATGATTTCTCTCAACGCACATTGTAACTGATTCCTCATTTTCTTTCAAAAGGTATCGTTCCCATCACTTGACACGTGTAAACTTTGTTGCATATTAACTTTACTGACTCATAAACCCACCCATTTACATGATTTCTCTCAACACATTCTTAACTGATTCTCTCTGTTTTTCTTTCAAAAATATCGTTCTCACTTGACACGTGTAAACTTTATTTTCACATATTAACTTTACTGACTCATAAACCCACCCCATTTACACATGATTTCTCTCAACACACATTTACTTAACTTTCGATTCTCTCTCATTTTCTTTCAAAAAGAATAACTACGTTTAATATGACACGTGTAAACTTTATTTCACATATTCCTTTACAGCTCATAAACCACCATTTATGATTTCTCTCAACACATTCATAACTGATTCTCTCATTTTCTTTCAAAGAATATCTTTGAATTTCCATCACTTGACACGTGTAAACTTTATTTCACATATTAACTTTACTGACTCCATAAACCACATTTTACATGATTTCTATACTCAACGCACACATTCATAACTGATTCTCTCATTTTCTTTTCAAAGATATCGTTCCATCATGACACATTGTGGCTTTGTCCTTATTAACTTTACTGACTCATAAACCCACATTTACACATGATTTCTCTCAACACACATTCATAACTGATTCTCTCATTTTCTTTAAAGAATATCGTTCCATCATGACACGTGTAAACTTTATTTCACATATTAACTTTACTGACTCATAAAGCCACATTTACACTGTGATTTCTCTCAACGCACACATTCATATTTGATTCTCTCATTTCTTTCAAAAGAAATATCGTTCCATCACTTGACACGTGTAAACTTTATTTCACATAATAACTTTCTGACTCATAAACCCACATTTTTACACATGATTTCTCTCAACGCATTCACCCAACTGATTCTCTCATTTCTTTCAAAAAGAATATCGTTCCATCCTTGACATTATTAAACTTTATTTCACGTATTAACTGCAGCTCATAAACCCACATTTACACATGATTTCTCTCAACGCACATTCATAACAGTTCTCTCATTTTCTGCTTTAAAAAGAATATCGTTCCATCACTTGACTTTTTGATAACAAAACTTTATTTCACATATTAACTTTTGAAAATATACATACATTTGCACATGATTTCTCTCGCGCACACATTCACTGATTCTCTCATTTTCTTTCAGAATATCGTTCCATCACTTGACACGTGTAAACTTTATTTCACATATTAACTTTACTGACTCATAAACCCACCCATTTTACACATGATTTCTCTCAACGCACACATTCATAATTGATTCTCTCATTTGAAAGACTTTTTAAAAAGAATATCGTTCCATCTTGACACGTGTAAACTTTATTTCACATATTAACTTTACTGACTCATAAACCCACACATTTACACATGATTCTCTCAACGCATTCATAACTGATTCTCTCATTTTCTTTCAAAAAGAATATCGTTCCATCACTTGACACGTGTAAGCTTTATTTCTCATATTAACTTTACTGACTCATAAACCCACACATTTTTACATGATTTCTCTCAACGCACACATTCATAACTGATTCTCTCATTTTTCTTTCAAAAAGAATATCAGTTTTTCCATCACTTGGCATGTAAACTTTATTTCACATATTAACTTTACTGACTCATAAACCACCCATTTACATGATTTCTCTCAACACACATTCATAATTGATTCTCTCATTTTTCTTTCCAAAATATCGTTCCATCACTTGACACGTGTAAACTTTATTTCACATATTAACTTTACTGACTCATAAACCCACACATTTACACATGATTTCTCTCAACGCACACATTCATAACTGATTCTCTCATTTTCTTTCAAAAAGAATATCGTTCCATCACTTGACACATTGTAAACTTTATTTCACATATTAACTTTACTGACTCATAAACCCACATTTACACATGGATTTCTCCTACTTGCATTGCTACTTCAGTTCTCTCATTTTCTTTCAAAAAAATGTCAATTCCATCACTTGGCACGTGTAAACTTTATTTCATATTAACTGCTGACTCACAAACTACCCAGGCACATGATTTCTCTCAACACACATTCTGGGTGGGATTCTCTCATTTTATTTTTAAAAAAAAGAATATCGTTCCATCACTTGACACGTGTAAACTTTATTTCACATATTAACTTTACTGACTCATAAACCCACCCATTTACACATGATTTCTCTCAACACACATTCATAACTGATTCTCTCATTTTCTTTAAAAAAATATCAATTCCATCACATAAGCCGTGTAAAACTTTATTTCACATATTAACTTTACTGACTCATAAACCCACCCATTTCCACATGATTCCTCTCAACTTTTTACATTCTAATATGATTCTCTCATTTTTCTTTAAAAAAAATATCGTTCCATCACTTGACACGTGTAAACTTTGTTTCATATTAACTTTACTGACTCATAAACCACACATTTACACATGATTTCTCTCAACACATTCATAATTGATTCTCTCATTTCTTTCAAAAAATAGTTCCATCCTTTGACATGTAAACTTTTATTTGTCACTTTTGACTCGCCATCACCATTTACACATGATTTCTCTCAACGCACATTCATAAACTGATTCTCTCATTTCTTTAAAAAGAATATCGTTCCATCATGACGTGTAAACTTTATTTACATATTAACTTTACTGACTCATAAACCCGCATTTACATGATTTCTCTCAACGCACACATTCATAACTGGTTCTCTCATTTTCTTTAAAAAAGAATATCGTTCCCATCCCTTGACACCGTGTAAACTTTATTTCACATATTAACTGACTCACATAAACCCACATTTACACATATGATTTCTCTCAACGCACACATTCATAATTGATTCTCTCATTTTCTTTCAAAAAGAAAATAGTTCCATCACTTGAAGCACGTAAACTTTATTTCACATATTAACTTTGCTGACTCTACCGACCACCCATTTACACATGATTTCTCTCAACGCACACATTCTATAACTGATTCTCTCATTTTCTTTTAAAAAAGAATATCGTTCCATCACGCCGGCACGTGTAAACTTTATTTCCACATATTAACTTTACTGACTCATAAACCCACCCATTTACACATGATTTCTCTCCTTTTTCATTTTCATAACTGATTCTCTCGTTTCTTTAAAGAATATCGTTCCACCATCCTTGACACCGTGTAAACTTTATTTCACATATTAACTTTACTGACTCATAAACCCACCATTTACATGATTTCTCTCCAACGCACACATTCATAATGACGTTCTCTCATTTTCTTTAAAGAATATCGTTTCATCACTTGACACGTGTAAACTGTTTCATAACTGCTGACTCATAAGCCACATTTACACATGATTTCTCTCAGCACTTTTGTTCATAATTGATTCTCTCATTTTTCTTTCAAAAAGAAAATAGTTCCATCACTTGACACGTGTAAACTTATTATTTCACATGTCTAACTTTTACTGACTCATAAACCCACCCATTTACACATGATTTCTCTCAACGCACATTCATAACTTCCGATTCTCATTTTGTTTAAAGAATATCGTTCCATCACTTGACCGTGTAAACTTTATTTCCATATTAACTTTACTGACTCATAAACTACAGTACACATGACATGATTTCTCTCAACTTTTTCCATTCATAATTGATTCTCTCATTTTATTTTCAAGAATAGTTCACATCCTTGACACCGTGCTTGGCTTTATTTCACATATTAACTTTACTGACTCATAAACCCACCCATTTACACATGATTTCTCTCACTTTGCACACATTCATAACTGATTCTCTCATTTTCTTGCAAAAAGAATATCTCGTTCCATCATGACACGTGTAAACTTTGTTCACATATTAACTTTACTGACTCATAAACCCACACATTTTACAGTTTCTCTCAACGCACACATTCATACTTCAGTTCTCTCATTTTCTCAAAAAATATCGTTCCATCACTTGACACCATTATAGCTTTATTTCACATATTAACTTTACTGACTCATAAACCCACACATTTACCCGCAGTTTTTTTCTCTCAACGCACACACATTCATAACTGATTCTCATTTTCTTTAAAAAGAATATCGTTATGCACTTGACACGTGTAAACTTGTTTCACATAACAACTTTACTGACTCATAAACCCACCCATTTACATGATTTTACTCTCGCGCACATTCATAACTGATTCTCTCATTTTCTTTAAAAAGAATATCGTTCCATCAACTTGACACGTGTAAACTTTATTTCACATAACTTTACTGACTCTTAGTATACCCCATTTACACATGATTTCTCTCAGCACTTACACATTCATAATTGATTCTCATTTTATTTTAAAAAAGGAATATCGTTCCATCACTTGACACGTGTAAGCTGTTCACGTATTAACTGCCTGACTCATAAACCCGCATTTACGCAGTTCTCTCTACAACACATTCATAACTTCGGATTCTCATTTTCTTTTCGAAATATTCGTTCCGTCACTTGACACGTGTAAACTTTCTTCTATGATAACTTTACTGACTCTTAAACCACCATTTACCGCTGATTTCTCTCGGCATTCAATTGATTCTCCTCATTTTATTTTAAAGAATATCGTTCCATCTTGCTTGACACGTGTAAACTTTATTTCACATATTAACTTTTACTGACTCATAAACCCACCCATTTACACATGATTTCTCTCAACGCACACATTCATAACTGATTCTCTCATTCTTTAAAAAAGAATATCGTTCCATCACTTGACACGTGTAAACTTTATTTCACATATTAACTTTACTGACTCGCAAAGCCACCCATTTACCTGTGATTTTCTCTCAACGCACACATTCATAATTGATTCTCTCATTTTTATTTTAAAATATCGTTCCATCACTTGACGTGTAAACTTTATTTCACATAATACTTTATGACTCATAAGCCACCGTTTACACACATGATTTTACTCTCAACGCACACATTCATATTGATTCTCTCATTTTCTTTCAAAAAAAATATCGTTCCATCACTTGACACGTGTAAACTTTGTTTCACATATTAACTTTACTGACTCATAAACCCACCCATTTACATGATTTCTCTCTCAACGCACACATTCATAACTGATTCTCTCATTTTTCTTTTAAAAAGAATATCGTTCCATCATAGGCACATGTAAACTTTATTTCACATATTAACTTTACTGACTCATAAACCCACCCATTTACACATGATTTCTCTCAACGCACATTCATGTAGCAATTCTCTCATTTCTTTCAAAAAGAATATCGTTCCATCATGACACGTGTAAACTTTATTTCCACATATTAACTTTACTGACTCATAATACATTTACACATGATTTCTCTCAACGCACACATTTCATAACTGATTCTCTCTTTCTTTCAAAAAGAATATCGTTCCATCACTTGACACATGTAAACTTTATTTCACATATTAACTTTACTGACTCATAAACCCCCACCCATTTACATGATTTCTCTCAACGCACACATTCACTGCTGATTCTCTCATTTTCTTTCAAATATCATTCATCATGACACGTGTAAACTTTATTTCACATATTCCAACTTTTTTGACTCATAAACCCACCATTTACACATGATTTCTCTCAACGCACACATTTCATAACTGATTCTCATTTTCTTTCAAAAGAATATCGTTCCATCACTTGACACATTGCTTTTGTTCCACATATTAACTTTACTGACTCATAAACCACCCATTTACACATGATTTCTCTCAACGCACACATTCTGCTCAGTTCTCTGTTTCTTTCAAAAAAGAATATCGTTCCATCTCCCCTTGACACGTGTAAACTTTATTTCACATATTAACTTTACTGACTCATAAACCCACCCATTTACACATGAAGTTTTATCTCAACGCACACATTCATAATTGATTCTCTCGACTTTATTTTAAAAAGAATATCGTTCCATCACTTGACGTGTAAACTTTATTTCACATGTTAACTTTACTGACTCATAAGCCACCCATTTACCCATGATTTCTCTCAGCACTTGCACATTCATAACTGATTCTCTCATTTTCTTTAAAAAGAATATCGTTCCATCACTTGACACGTGTAAACTTTATTTCATATTAACTTTACTGACTCATAAACCCACCCATTTACACATGATTTCTCTCAACTTTTACATTCATAATTGATTCTCTCATTTTATTTAAAATATCGTTCATCATGACACATTGTAAACTTTATTTCACATATTAACTTTACTGACTCGCAAACGTTACCCATGATTTCTCAACGCACATTCATAACTGATTCTCTCTTCATTTTCTTTCAAAAAGAATATCAGATTTCCCATCACTTGACACGTGTAAACTTTATTTCACATATTAACTTTGCAGCTCACTCGCTTCACCCATTTACATGATTTCTCTCCGCGCACACATTCATAATTAAAGTTCTCTCATTTTATTTAAACTCGTTCCATCACTTGACACATGTAAACTTTATTTCATATTAACTGCAGAAGCTCATAAACCCACCCATTGTGATTTCTCTCAACGCACACATTCATAATTGATTCTCTCATTTCTTTCCAAAAAATAGTTCCATCACTTGACACGTGTAAACTTTATTTCACATATTAACTTTACTGACTCATAAACCCACACATTTTGTGATGATTTCTCTCAACGCACACATTCTGTGATTCTCTCATTTTGCTAAAAAAGAGACATCGTTCATCACTTGACACGTGTAAACTTTATTTCACATATTAACTGACTCTTAAACCCACCCATTTACACATGATTTCTCAACGCACACATTCATAACTGATTCTCTCATTTTCTTTAAAGAATATCGTTCCATCACTTGACACGTGTAAACTTTATTTCCATATGCTTACTGACTCATAAACCCACCCATTTACATGATTTCTCTCAACGCACACATTCATAACTAGTTCTCTCATTTTCTTTAAAAAATATCGTTCCATCACTTGACACGTGTAAACTTTATTTCACATATTAACTTTACTGACTCATAAGCCACCCATTTACATGATTTCTCTCAACGCACATTCATAATAGATTCTCTCATTTTTTCTTTAAAAAAAGAATATCGTTCCATCACTTGGCATGTAAACTTTATTCCCCATATTAACTTTGCGACTCATAAACCCACCCATTTTACACATGATTTCTCTCAACGCACACATTCATAACTGATTCTCTCATTTTCTTTAAAAAAAGAATATCGTTACATCACTTGACACGTGTAAACTTTATTTCACATATTAACTTTACTGACTCATAACCCACCCATTTACATGATTTCTCTCAACGCACACATTCATAATTGATTCTCTCATTTTCTTTAAAAGAACCTCGTTCCATCACTTGACACGATATATTTATTTTACATATTAACTGCACTGACTCATAAACCCACCCATTTACTGATTTCTCTCAACGCACATTCATAACTGATTCTCTCATTTTTCTTTAAAAAAGAATATCGTTCCATCCTTGACACGTGTAAACTTTGTTCCACATATTAACTTTACTGACTCATAAACCCACCCATTTACACATGATTTCTCTCAACGCACACATTCATAACTGATTCTCTCATTTTCTTTAAAAAAGAATATCGTTCCATCACTTGACACGTGTAAACTTTATTTCACATATTAACTTTACTGACTCATAAACCCACACATTTACACATGATTTCTCTCAACGCACACATTCATAACTGATTCTCTCATTTTTCTTTCAAAAGAATATCGTTCCATCACTTGACACGTGTAAACTTTGGTATTTCACATATTAACTGCTGACTCATAAACCCACACATTCACACATGATTTCTCTCAACGCACACATTCATGATTCTCTCATTTTCTTTAAAAAAGAATATCGTTCCATCACTTGACACGTGTAAACTTTATTTCACATATTAACTTTACTGACTCATAAACCCACCCATTTACACATGATTTCTCTCAACGCACACATTCATAATTGATTCTCATTTTCTTTCAAAAAAATAGTTCCATCACTTGACACACCGTGTAAACTTTATTTCATATTAACTTTACTGACTCATAAACCCACCCATTTTCACATGATTTCTATATCCAACGCACATTCATAACTGATTCTCATTTTCTTCAAAAAGAATATCGTTCCATCACTTGACACGTGTATTTATTTCACATATTAACTTTACTGACTCATAAACCCACCCATTTACATGATTTCTCTGTACCCCATTCATAATTGATTCTCTCATTTCTTTAAAGAATATCGTTCCATCACTTGACACGTGTAAACTTTATTTCATATTAACTACGACTCATAAACCCACCCATTTACACATGATTTCTCTCTTTGCACATTCACTGTGATTCTCTCATTTTCTTTAAAGAATATCCGTTCCATCGCCCGGCACGTGTAAACTTTATTTCACATAATAACTTTACTGACTCATAAACTTACCATTTACACATGATTTCTCTCAACGCACACATTCTGAGTGATTCTCTCATTTTTTCTTTAAAAAGACCTGTCGTTCCATCATATTTGTGTAAACTTTGTTTCCATATTAACTTTACTGACTCATAAACCCACATTTACACATGATTTCTCTCAACGCACATTCATAATTGATTCTCTCATTTTCTTTAAAAAAGAATATCGTTCCATCACTTGACACGTGTAAACTTTATTTCACCTTATTAACTTTACTGACTCATAAACCCACACATTTACATGATTTCTCTCAACGCACATTCATAATTGATTCTCATTTTCTTTCAAAAGAAAATAGTTCCATCACTTGACACGTGTAAACTTTATTTCACATATTAACTTTACTGACTCATAAATACCACATTTACATGATTTCTCTCAACGCACACATTCATAATTGATTCTCTCATTTTCTTTAAAAAGAATATCGTTCCATACTTGACACGTGTAAACTTTATTTCACATATTAACTTTACTGACTCATAAACCCACCACATTGCAACAGTTCTCTCCAACGCACACACATTCTGTATGATTCTCTAAATTTTCTTTAAAGAATATCGTTCCATCACTTGACACGTGTAAACTTTATTTCATATTAACTTTACTGACTCATAAACCCACATTTACACATGATTTCTCTCAACGCACACATTCATAATTGTTCTCTCATTTTCTTTCAAAAAGAAAATAGTTCCATCACTTGACACGTGTAAACTTTATTTCACATATTAACTTTACTAGCTCATAAACCACATTTACATGATTTCTCTCAACGCACACACATTCATAACTGATTCTCTCATTTTCTTTAAAAAAAGAATATCGTTCCATCATGACACGTGTAAACTTTATTTCACATATTAACTTTTTACTGACTCACATAAACCCACACATTTACACATGATTTCTCTCAACACACACATTCATAATTGATTCTCTCATTTTCTTTCAAAAAATAGTTCCATCACTTGACACGTGTAAACTTTATTTCATATTAACTTTACTGACTCTTAAACCCACACATTTACACATGATTTCTCTCAACGCACACATTCATAACTGATTCTCTCATTTTCTTTTAAAAAGAATATCGTTCCATCACTTGACACGTGTAAACTTTATTTCACATATTAACTTCCCCCACTGACTCATAAACCCACACATTTACACATGATTTCTACTCAACGCACACATTCATAATTGAGTTCTCTCATTTTCTTTCAAAAAGAAAATAGTTCATCACTTGACACGTGTAAACTTTATTTCATATTAACTGCAGCTCATAAACCCACATTTACATGATTTCTCTCAACGCACACATTCATAACTGATTCTCATTTTCTTTTTAAAAAAAGAATATCGTTCCATCACTTAAAGCACGTGTAAACTTTATTTCACATATTAACTTTACTGACTCATAAACCCACCCATTTACACATGATTTCTCTCAACGCACACATTCCTTATTGGTGGATTCTCTCATTTTCTTTAAAGAATATCGTTCCATCACTTGACACGTGTAAACTTTATTTCACATAGCTTAACTTTACTGACTCCTTGACCACCATTTACACATGATTTCTCTCAACGCACACATTCATAACTGATTCTCATTTCTTTAAAAAAAGAATATCTAAGTTCTATACACTTGTACGTGTAAACTTTTATTTTACATATTAACTTTACTGACTCATAAACCCACACATTTACATGATTTTTCTCTCAACGCACACATTCATAATTGATTCTCTCATTTTCTTTAAAAAAAGAATATCGTTCCATCCGCTTATTTTGTGTAAGCTTTATTTCACATATTAACTTTACTGACTCATAAACCCACACATTTACACATGATTTCTCTCAACGCACACATTCATAACTGATTCTCTCATTTTCTTTAAAAAGAATATCGTTCCATCACTTGACACGTGTAAACTTTATTTCACATATTAACTTTACTGACTCACTTGACCACCACCCATTTACACATGATTTCTCTCAACGCACACATTCATAACTGATTCTCTCATTTTCTTTAAAGAATATCGTTCCATCACTTGACACGTGTAAACTGTTCCCATATTAACTTTACTGACTCATAAACCCACATTTACATGATTTCTCTCAACGCACATTCATAATTGATTCTCTCTCATTTCTTTAAAAAAGAATATCGTTCCATCACTTGACACGTGTAAACTTTATTTCACATATTAACTTTACTGACTCATAAACCCACATTTACACATGATTTCTCTCAACGCACACATTCATAACTGATTCTCTCATTTTCTTTAAAAAAAGAATATCGTTCCATCACTTGACACGTGTAAACTTTATTTCACATATTATTTTACTGACTCACTGAAAACCCCATTTACACATGATTTCTCTCAACGCACACATTCATAATTGATTCTCTCATTTTCTTTAAAAGAATATCGTTCCATCATCTGACACGTGTAAACTTTATTTCACATATTAACTTTACTGACTCATGACCCACCCGTTTGCACATGATTTCTCTCCAACGCACACATTCATAACTGATTCTCTCGTTTCTTTAAAAAGAATATCGTTCTGTCACTTGACACGTGTAAACTTTATTTCACATACATGCTTTACTGACTCATAAACCCACCCATTTACGCAGTTCTCTCAACGCACATTCATAATTGATTCTCTCATTTCTTTAAAAAAAGAATATGATTTCCATCCTTGACACGTGTAAACTTTATTTCACATATTAACTTTACTGACTCATGTAAACCCACACATTTTACAAGCAGTTTTACTGCTCTCAACGCACATTCATAATTGATTCTCTCATTTTCTTTCCAAAAAAAATAGTTCCATCACTTGACACGTGTAAACTTTATTTCACATATTAACTTTACTGACTCATAAACCCACATTTATGATTTCTCTCAACGCACACATTCATAACTGATTCTCTCATTTTCTTTAAAAAAGAATATCGTTCCATCACTTGACACGTGTAAACTTTATTTCATAATACTTTTACTGACTCATAAACCCACACATTTACCCACATGATTTCTCTCAACGCACACATTCATAATTGATTCTCTCGTTTCTTTCCAAAAAGAATATCGTTCCATCACTTGACGTGTAAACTTTATTTCACATATGTTTCACTGACTCGTAAACCACACATTTATGATTTCTCTCAACATACACATTCATAATTGATTCTCTCATTTTCTTTCAAAAAATCGTTCCATCACTTGACACGTGTGAACTTTATTTCACATATTAACTTTACTGACTCATAAACCCACATTTTACACATGATTTCTCTCAACGCACACATTCATAATTGATTCTCTCATTTTCTTTTTAAAAAAAGAATATCGTTCCATCACTTGACACGTGTAAACTTTATTTCCATATTAACTTTACTGACTCATAAACCCACATTTACACATGATTTCTCTCAACGCACACATTCATAATTGATTCTCTCATTTCTTTCAAAAAATATCGTTCCATCACTTGACACGTGTAAACTTTATTTCACATAATACTTTACTGACTCATAAACTACACATTTACATGATTTCTCTCAACACACATTCATAATTGATTCTCTCATTTTCTTTCAAAAAGAATATCGTTCCATCACTTGACACGTGTAAACATTATATTAACTTTACTGACTCATAAACCCACACATTTACATGATTTCTCTCAACGCACACATTCATAATTGATTCTCTCGTTTTCTTTCAAAAAGAATATCGTTCCATCACTTGACACGTGTAAACTTTATTTCACTGTTAACTTTACTGACTCACAAACCCACACATTTACACATGATTTGTTCTCTCAACGCACACATTCATAACTGATTCTCTCATTTTCTTTAAAAGAATATCGTTCATCACTTGACACGTGTAAACTTTATTTCACATATTAACTACTGACTCATAAACCCACACATTTACACATGATTTCTCTCAACGCACACATTCATAATTGATTCTCATTTCTTTCAAAAAGAATATCGTTCCATCCTTGACACGTGTAAACTTTATTATTTCGTAATGCTTTATGACTCCTTGACACCCATTTACACATGATTTCCTCTCAACGCACACATTCATAATTGATTCTCTCATTTATTTTAAAGAAATATCGTTCCATCATGACACGTGTAAACTTTATTTCATATTAACTTTACTGACTCATAAACCACACATTTTACATGATTTCTCTCTCAACGCACACATTCATAATTGATTCTCTCATTTCTTTCAAAGAATATCGTTCCATCATAAGCACGTGTAAACTTTATTTCACATATTAACTTTACTGACTCGCAAAGCCACATTTACATGATTTCTCTCAACGCACACATTCATGATGGATTCTCTGTTTTTCTTTCAAAAAGAATATCATTCCATCCCTTGGCTTGTGCTAAACTTTATTCCACACATATTAACTGTGACTCATAATACATTTACACATGATTTCTCTCAACACGCACACATTCATAATTGATTCTCTCATTTTCTTTCCAAAAAGAATATCAATTCCATCACTTGACACATTAAACTTTGTTGTATTAACTTTACAGCTCATAAACCCACCCATTTACACATGATTTCTCTCAACGCACACATTCATAACTGATTCTCTCATTTTCTTTAAAAAATATCGTTCCATCTTGACACGTGTAAACTTTATTTCATGATAACTTTACTGACTCATAAGCCACCCATTTACACATGATTTCTCTCAACGCACATTCATAACTGATTCTCTCATTTTTTCTTTAAAAAAAGAATATCGTTCCATCACTTGACACGTGTAAACTTTATTTCACATATTACTTTACTGACTCATAAACCACCCATTTACATGATTTCTCTCAACGCATTCATAACTGATTCTCTCATTTTCTTTAAAGAATATCGTTCCATCACTTGACACGTGTAAACTTTATTTCACATATTAACTGTGACTCATAAAGCCACCCATTTACATGGTTCTCTCAACGCACATTCATAACTGATTCTCTCATTTTCTTTAAAAAGAATATCGTTCCATCCTTGACACGTGTAAACTTTATTAACATATTAACCTGACTCATAAACCCACATTTGTATTTGATTTCTCTCCAACGCACACATTCATAATTGATTCTCTCATTTTTCTTTTTCAAAAAGAATATCGTTTTCCATCACTTGACACGTGTAAACTTTATTTCACATAATACTTTACTGACTCATAAACCCACATTTACACATGATTTCTCTCAGCACTTGCACATTCATGATTCATTTTCTTTAAAAAAAGAATATCAAGATTCCATCCTTATTTACGTGTAAACTTTATTCCCTAATACTTTCCTGACTCATAAACCACCATTTACACATGATTTCTCTCAACACACATTCATAATTGGATTCTCATTTTCTTTCAAAAAGAATATCGTTCCATCACTTGACACGTGTAAACTTTGTTTACGTAATGCTTTACTGACTCATAAACCCACCCATTTACATAGCAGAGTTTCTCTCAACACACATTCATAACAGTTCTCTCATTTTCTTAAAAAGAATATCATTCCATCTTGACACGTGTAAACTTTGTTTCACATATTAACTTTACTGTGACTCATAAATACCCATTTTTACACATGATTTTGTCTCCAACACTTTTTACATTCATATTTGATTCTCATTTCTTTAAAAAAGAATATCGTTCCATCCTTATTTTGTGTAAACTTTATTTCACACTGTATTAACTTTACTGACTCATAAACCCACACATTCACATGATTTCTCTCAACACATTCATAACTGATTCTCTCATTTCTTCAAAAAATCATTTCATCACTTGACACGTGTAGCTTTATTTCACATATGAACTTTATGACTCATAAACCCACACGTTACATGATTTCTCTCAACACACACATTCTTAACTGATTCTCTAATTTTCTTTCCAGCACATATCGTTCCATCACTTGACACGTGTGAACTGTTCATATTAACTTTACTGACTCATAAACCACACATTTACACATGATTTCTCAACATACATTCTTAATTGATTCTCTCATTTCTTTCAAAAAGAATATCGTTCCATCACTTGACACGTGTAAACTTTATTTTCACATATTAACTTTACTGACTCATAAATACACCCCATTTTGCTTGATTTCTCTCAACGCACATTCATAACTGATTCTCTCATTTTCTTTCAAAGAATATCGTTCCATCCTTGACACGTGTAAACTTTTATTTCACATATTAACTTTACTGACTCATAAGCCACCCATTTACACATGATTTCTCTCTCAACGCACACATTCATAGCTTCGGATTCTCTCATTTTCTTTCAAAAAGAATATCATTCCATCCTTGTTACGTGTAAACTTTATTTCACATATTAACTTTACTGACTCTGTAAACCACCCATTTTACACTTGATTTCTCTCAACGCACATTCATAACTGATTCTCTCATTTTCTTTCAAAAAAGAATATCGTTCCATCACTTGACACGTGTAAACTTTATTTCACATATTAACTTTTTACTGACTCATAAACCCACCCATTTACCACTTGAAAGTTTCTCAACACACATTCATAACTGATTCTCTCATTTCTTTCAAAAAGAATATCGTTCCATCCCACTTGACACAATGTGTTTTATTTCCACATATGAACTTTACTGACTCATAAACCCACATTTACATGATTTCTCTCTTTTTGATGTAATTGATTCTCTCATTTTCTTTCAAAAAGAATATCGTTTTTCCATCACTTGACACGTGTAACTTTATTTCACATATTAACTTTACTGACTCATAAACCACCCCATTTACATGATTTCTCTCTGTACCACATTTATTTTGATTTACTCATTTTTCTTTCAAAATCTGTCGTTCCATCACTTGACACATTAAACTTTATTTCACATATTAACTTTACTGACTCATAAACCCACCCATTTACACATGATTTCTCTCAACGCACACATTCATAACTGATTCTCTCATTTTCTTTCAAAAAGAATATCGTTCCATCACTTGACACGTGTAAACTTTATTTCACATATTAACTGCAGCTCATAAACCCACCCATTTACACATGATTTCTCTCAACGCACACATTCATAACTGATTCTCTCATTTTCTTTCAAAAAGAATATCGTTCCATCTGCTTGACACGTGTAAACTTTGTTTCACATATTAACTGACTCTTGGCTTAAAAATTTTGATTTCTCTCAACGCACACATTCCATAACGCTGATTCTCATTTTCTTTAAAAAAATATCGTTCCATCACTTGACACGTGTAAACACCACATATTAACTTTACTGACTCATAAGCCCACACATTCACATGATTTCTCTCAACGCACACATTCATAGCAGTTCTCTCATTTTCTTTAAAAAAAGAATATCGTTTCCATCACTTGACACGTGTAAACTTTATTTCACATATTAACTTTACTGACTCATAAAACCCACACATTTACACATGATTTCTCTCAACGCACACATTCATAACTGATTCTCCTCATTTTCTTTAAAAAGAATATCGTTCCATCACACTTGACACGTGTAAACTTTATTTCACATATTAACTTTACTGACTCACTGACACACATTTACACATGATTTCTCTCAACGCTCACATTCATAACTGATTCTCTCATTTTCTTTAAAAAGAATATCGTTCCATCACTTGACACGTGTAAACTTTAGGCACCACATATTAACTGCAGCTCATAAAACCCACCCATTTTACACATGATTTCTCTCAACGCATTCATAACTGATTCTCATTTCTTTAAAAAAAGAATATCGTTCCATCACTTGACACGTGTAAACTTTGACTTACATATTAACTTTACTGACTCATAAACCCACACATTTACACATGATTTCTCTCAACGCTCACATTCATGATTCTCTCATTTTCTTTAAAAAGAATATCGTTCCATCACTTGACACTATAGCTTTATTTCACATATTAACTTTACTGACTCATAAACCCACCCATTTACACATGATTTCTCTCAACACACATTCATGATTCTCATTTCTTTCAAAAAGAATATCGTTCCATCATGACACGTGTTGCTTAACTTTGTTTCACATATTAACTTTACTGACTCACTAAACCCATTTACACATGATTTCTCTCAACGCACACATTCATAATTGATTCTCTCATTTTCTTTAAAAAGAATATCGTTCCATCACTTGACACGTGTAAACTTTATTTCACATAATATTAACTTTACTGACTCATAAACCCACCCATTTACACATGATTTCTCTCAACGCACATTCATAATTAATTCTCTCATTTTTCTTTAAAAAAAGAATATCGTTCCATCATGACACGTGCCAGCTTTATTTCATATTAACTTTACTGACTCTGCTTCACCCATTTCACATGATTTCTCTCAACGCACATTCATAACTGATTCTCTCATTTTCTTTAAAAAGAATATCGTTCCATCACTTGACATTGTAAACTTTATTTCACATATTAACTTTACTGACTCATAAACCCACCCATTGCACATGATTTCTCTCAACGCACATTCATAATTGATTCTCTCATTTTCTTTCAAAAAGATATCGTTCCATCACTTGACACGTGTAAACTTTATTTTACATATTAACTGACTCATAAACCCACCCATTTATGATTTCTCTCCTTTTACATTCATAATTGATTCTCGTTTTCTTTCAAAGAATATCGTTCCATCTTGACACGTGTAAACTTTATTTCACATATTAACTTTACTGACTCATAAACCCACCCATTTACATGATTTCTCTCAACGCACATTCATAATTGATTCTCTCATTTTTCTTTAAAAAATATCGTTCCATCCCTTGACACGTGTAAACTTTATTTCACACATATTAACTTTACTGACTCATAAACCACCCATTTTACACATGATTTCTCTCCCAACGCACACATTCATGGTCGGTTATTCTCTCATTTTCTTTAAAAAGAAATATCGTTCCATCACTTGACACGTGTAAACTTTATTCCCCATATTAACTGCTGACTCATAAACCCACCCATTTACACATGATTTCTCTCAACGCACACATTCATAATTGATTCTCATTTTCTTTAAAAAATATCGTTCCATCCTTGACACGTGTAAACTTTATTTCACATATTAACTTTACTGACTCATAAACCCACCCATTTTACACATGATTTCTCTCAACACACATTCATAATTGATTCTCTCATTTTCTTTAAAAAAGAATATCGTTCCATCACTTGACACGTGTAAACTTTATTTCACATATTAACTTTACTGACTCATAAACCCACACATTTACGCAGTTTCTCTCAACGCATTGTAATTAAGTTCTCTCATTTTCTTTAAAAAAAGAATATCGTTCCATCACTTGACACGTGTAAACTTTGTTCACATATTAACTTTACTGACTCATAAACCACCCATTTACACATGATTTCTCTCTTTACATTCATAATTGATTCTCTCATTTTCTTTAAAAAGAATATCGTTCCATCATATTACGTGTAAACTTTATTTCATATAACTTTACTTCACGGCTCATAAACCCACCCATTTTACGGCAATTTCTCTCAACGCACACATTCATAATTGATTCTCTCATTTTCTTTAAAAAAAAAACTATCGTTCCATCATGACACGTGTAAACTTTATTTCCACATATTAACTTTACTGACTCATAGCTTCACCACATTTACATGATTTCTCTCAACGCACACATTCATAATTGATTCTCTCATTTTCTTTAAAAAAAGAGCACTTTATTTCACATATTTAACTTTACTGACTCATAAACCCACCCATTTATGATTTCTCTCAACACATTCATAATTGATTCTCTCATATTTCTTTAAAGAATATCAGTTCCATCATGACACGTGTAAACTTTATTTCACATATTAACTTTGACTCATAAACCCTTTACATTTACACATGATTTTATATCAACACACACATTCATAACTGATTCTCTCATTTTCTTTAAAAAGAATATACGTTCCATCACTTGACACGTGTAAACTGTATTTCACATAATGCTTTACTGACTCATAAACCCACACATTTTACATGATTTCTCTCAACACACACATTCATAACTGATTCTCTCATTTTCTTTAAAAAAGAATGTCGTTCCATCACTTGACATGTGAACTTTATTTTCACATATTAACTTTATGACTCATAAACCCATTTACATGATTTCTCTCAACGCACATTTCACTGTGGTTCTCATTTTCTTTAAAAAAAGAATATCCAATTCCATCACTTGACACGTGTGAACTTTATTTCACATATTAACTATGACTCACCAAACCCACACATTTACACATGATTTCTCTTTCAACACACATTCATAATTGATTCTCTCATTTTCTTTAAAAAAAAATCGTTCCTCCATATTTTTGTGTAAGCTTTATTTCACATATTAACTTTTTTGACTCATAAGAAACCCACACATTCACACATGATTTCTCTCAACGCTCACATTCATGATTCTCTCATTTTTTTCTTTAAAAAAGAAAATAGTTCCATCACTTGACACGTGTGAACTTTATTTCACATATTAACTTTACTGACTCATAAACCCATACATTTACACATGATTTCTCTCAACACACACATTCATAACTGATTCCTCATTTTCTTT